>JABMCL010001097.1:515000-517500 GCA_018857735.1 Alviniconcha marisindica
GAGACAATTTCGTTTATTACTCGGCAAGAGATGAGGAGGAGTCAGTTGGTTAGTTAGTGTTCAGTTGGTTAGTTAGTGCTTTGAGCCGTGTTTGAGCGCAGTCAACCACAAAGGGTGTTATATCAGGGCTAGAGGAGGAGTCAAGTCAAGTCAAAGTCAAGACCAAAACAAAAACAAAAAAACAAAAAACTTTAATCATCCTTCACAGGGCAATTCAGCTTAACTGATATAAGGCTTATTAATTTAAAAACATCTAAAACATTTACGTTTAAGAAAATCATAAACAAGTTATACTGGACTAAAATCCGTAATACAAATAATAACTGATGATGCTGTGGAGGAGGTCCATTTCGGTTTCAGACAACCTGACAGGGCCGCAGACCACGCTTACTGTCATAATTATCTCGGTGATAACCAGGCCTTTGAAGTGTGACACCTGCCGTGTTTGCTTAAGTCATGGATGAAGCGCGGCTGTGTGGTCCCAGAAACTGACTGATCATCTTTGTAGTGACAACCCTGACTGATCAGCTTTGTAGTGACATAACTGACTGATCATCTTTGTTGTGACATAACTGACTGATCAGCTTTGTTGTGACATAACTGACTGATCAGCTTTGTAGTGACATAACTGACTGATCAGCTTTGTAGTGACATAGCTGACTGATTAGCTTTGTAGTGACATAACTGACTGATCAGCTTTGGTAGTGACAAAACCCTGACTGATCAGCTTTGTAGTGACATAACTGACTGATCAGCTTTGTGACATAACTGACTGATCAGCTTTGTAGTGACAAACTGACTGATCAGTCTTTGTAGTGACATAACTGACTGATCAGCTTTGTAGTGACATAACTGACTGATCATCTTTGTAGTGACATACCTGACTGATCAGCTTTGTAGTGACATAACTGACTGATCATCTTTGTAGTGACATAACTGACTGATCAGCTTTGTAGTGACATAAACTGACTGATCGCCTTTGTAGTGACAAAGCTGACTGCTCAGATTTGTAGTGACATAACTGACTGATCGTCTTTGGAGTGACATAACTGACTGATCAGCTTTGTAATGACATAACTGACTGATCATCTTTGTAGAGACATAACTGACTGATTGTCGTTGTAGTAACATAATTGACTGATCATCTTTGGAGTGACATAAGTGACTGATCACCTTTGTAATGACATGACTGACTGGTCCGTAATCTTTGTAGTCACTAAACTAACTGATCATCTTTGAAGTAGCAAAACTAATCATCTTTGCAGAGACAGAACTGACTAGTCAGCTTTGCAGACACAGAACTGATCTTTGTAGAGACAAAACTGATCATCTTTGTAGAGACAGAACTGATCATCTTTGTAGAGACAGAACTGACTGATCATCTTTGTAGAGACAGAACTTATCATCTTTGCAGAGACAGAACTGACTGATCATCTTTGTAGAGACAGAACTGATCATCTTTGTAGAGACAGAACTGACTGATCATCTTTGTAGAGACAGAACTGATCATCTTTGTAGAGACAGAACTGATCATCATTGTAGAGACAGAACTGACTGATCATCTTTGTAGAGACAGAATTGACTGATCATCTTTGTAGAGACAGAACTGACTGATCATCTTTGTAGAGACAGAACTGCTCATCTTTGCAGAGACAGAACTGATCATCTTTGTAGAGACAGAATTGATCATCTTTGTAGAGACAAAACTGATAATCTTTGCAGAGACAGAATTGATCATCTTTGCAGTGACAAAACTGACCATCTTTGCAGTGACAAAACTGATCATCTGTGCAGAGACAAAACTGATCATCTTTGCAGTGACAAAACTGATCATATTTGCAGTGACAAAACTGATAATCTTTGCAGTGATAAAACTCATCATGTTTGCAATGATAAAACTGATCATCATTGCAGAGACAAAACTGATCATCTGTGCAGAGACAAAACTGATCATCTTTGCAGAGACAAAACTGGTCACCTTTGCAGTGACAAAACTGATAATCTTTGCAATGACAAAACTGGTCATCTTTGCAATGGCAAATCTGGTCATCTGTGCAGTGACAAAACTAGTCACCTTTGCAGTGACAAAACTCATAATCTTTGCAATGACAAAACTGGTCATCTTTGCAGTGACAAATCGGGTACTCTTTGCAGTGACAAAACTGGTCATCGTTGCAGTGACAAAACTGATTATATTTGCAGTAACAAAACTGATCATCTTTGCAGTGAAAAAAACTGGTCATCTGTGCAGAGACAAAACTGATCATCTTCGCAGTGACAAGACTGGTCATCTTTGCAGTGACAAAACTGATCATCTTTGCAGTGACAAGACTGGTCATATTTGCAGTGACAAAACTGATCATCTTTGCAGTGACAAGACTGGTCATCTTTGCAGTGACAAAACTGATCATCTTTGCAGTGACAAAACTGATCATCTTTGCAGTGACAAGACTGGTCATCTTTGCAGTGACAAAACTGATCATCTGTGCAGTGACAAAAC
>JABMCL010001097.1:535000-537500 GCA_018857735.1 Alviniconcha marisindica
GTCCCACTCCGCTCTGGCTACGTTTCTCTTACTCTGTGTCTCTCCGTTCCCCTCTCTGTTTCTCTCATTGTCTGTCTCTGTTTCTCTCAATCTTGCCCCCCCCCCCCTCCCCCCCCGCCCCCCTGTTTTGTTCACTCTGTCTCTCCCTTCTCTTTCTGTTTCTCTCATTCTGTCTCTCCTAGACGCTCTCTCTATTCCTCTCACCTTTTTTCTTCCTTCCCCTCTCTGTTTCTCTCAGTCTGTCTCTCCTTCCTCTCTCTGTTCCTCTCTTTCCACCCTTTCTCTGTGTCAGTCGTTCTGTCTCTCCCTTCCCTTCACTCTTTCTCTTCCTTCCCCTCTGTTTCCCTCAGTCTGCCTCTCTTCACCCTTCTCTGTTTCTCTCTGTCTGTCTCTCCTTCCCCTTCTCTGTTTCTCTCAGTCTGTCTCTTCCTTCACCCTTCTCTGTTTCTCAGTCTGTCTTTCCTTCACCCTTCTCTGTTTCTCTCAGTCTGTCTCTTCCTTCCCCTCTCAGTTTCTCTCAGTCTGTCTCTTCCTTCACCCTTCTCAGTTTCTCTCAGTCTGTCTCTCCCTTCATCCTTCTCTGTTTCTCTCAGTCTGTCTCTTCCTTCCCCTCTCTGTTTCTCTCAGTCTGTCCCTTCCCCATTCTCTGTTTCTCTCAGTCTGTCTCTTCCTTCATCCTTCTCTGTTTCTCAGTCTGTCTCTTCCTTCCCCTCTCTGTTTCTCTCAGTCTGTCTCTCCCTTCATCCTTCTCTGTTTCTCTCAGTCTGTCTCTGCCTTCCCCTTCTCTATTTCTCTCAGTCTGTCTCTTCCTTCCCCATTCTCTGTTTCTCTCAGTCTGTCTGTCCTTCACCCTTCTCTGTTTCTCTCAGTATGTCTGTCCTTCATCCTTCTCTGTTTCTCTCAGTCTGTCTGTCCTTCCCCTCTCAGTTTCTCTCAGTCTGTCTCTCCTTCCCCTCTCAGTTTCTCTCAGTCTGTCTCTTCCTTCATCCTTCTCTGTTTCTGTCTGTCTGTCCTTCCCCATTCTCTGTTTCTCTCAGTCTGTCTGTCCTTCCCCTCTCTGTTTCTACCAGTCGGCCTCTCCCTCCTTTTCCATCTCTTTCTCTCACTCTATGTATGTATGTCTATGTATAAGAGAGTTTCTATACAATATCTTTGGAGTATAATCGTGCGGGTATACGACCTTTAGGGTGTATGGATGTATTAGCATATGCGCGAATATGTGTTCCTGTGAGCATGAGATATAGATCAAGTGAAACTAATTATCAGCATGGATACAGACGCAAATGTATGTATATATATATATATGGTTGTTTGTTGACTGTAAATAAGCTCTCTTTTTTTTGCCTTTTTTTTTTTTTTTTTAACATACATTAAGTTGCAACTTGCTGATACATGTTATTAGCATGATAATTTGATAATTGTAAAATTAAACGTATCAGAAATAATTAGTCGTTACACACACACACACACACACACACGCACGCACGCACACCACGCACGCACGCACGCACGCACGCACGCACGCACGCACACACACACATCACCACGCACACACAGTTACACACACATTGGACATACACACACGCGCGCAACACACACCTCTCACGCACGCACGCACCCCCCCCCGCCCCCCCCCCCCACACAACACATATTATAAACGTTGTTGCTTCACCCCAAAACTTGGGAGCCGGTTTGGCCTAGCGGTAAGGCGTTAGGCTGGTAAGCGGAAGGACCTCGGTTCGATACCGCTTCGGCTCTCCTTTCTCTTCAAAAGTTGTGGTTTGTGGACACGGTCTTGTGACTTTGTCCCTCACAATTAATGAAACATTAAAATGCTCTCATCGCTGCCCATCTTAATGCAGAAGTCATTCTGGTGTGACGCGAGCGTGGTTAAATCTCCCTCTCCCACCGCCATACCATCCCCTATTCTCCCCGTCCTGATACCTTATGGTTTCTGTGGACGTAGCCCTGTTTACTTACACCTCATATCTCCCCCTCTCCCCGTCCCTTCCTTAGTTTCTGTGGACGTTAGCACCTGTTTACTACACTCCATACCCCCTTCTCCCGTCCCTGTAAGCTTATGTTTCTGGCGTTAGCACCGTGTTTACCACCTCCATACCCCCCCTTCAACCCGTCCCTGATAAGCCTTATGGTTTCTGTGGACGTTAAGCACCATGCTTACTTACCCCAAAACTTGTCAGTTTATTATTCGATAAAAACTGCCACTCCGTTTCTCAGGTAGCTCTGTGGGTTTCTCAGGTAGCTCTGTGGGTTTCTCAGGTAGCTCTGTGGGTTTCTCAGGTAGCTCTGTGGGTTTCTCAGGTAGCTCTGTGGGTTTCTCAGGTAGCTCTGTGGTCAGCACTCCAGCGACCGAGGGTTCAAATCTCGATGGAATCAAAAATTTCTTATCCTTTTTTTTCTTCTCTCTCTCTCTTCTCTCTCCCCCCTCCCCCTCATTCCCCCTCCCCCTTATATTCAGTTGTTGCAGCACCTGTAGCAT
>JABMCL010001097.1:547500-552500 GCA_018857735.1 Alviniconcha marisindica
ACGAAAATCCTTTCACACGCCAGTGTGAAAAAGAAAACGAAAAGACTTAAGGGTTTCCAACTTCGAACTTTTGACGGTGGTTTTCAAGGAACACCGTGGCAGTGAAGGGGTTAAAACTGTTCTAGTTGCCTTCGCTGACCTATTTCGGAGTCGTGACGGATGACGCGGTTGTCTCCCTCTCCGCTGTTTTCCTCTCCCATAAATATACTTGATGCCTCCGCGTCCTTTTCGCGTGACGTGTAGGCCAAGCGGTAGGGCGCTAAGCTGGTAAGCTGGACGGACCGCGGTTCAAATCCACCTCAGCTCTCCCTTCTCTCGAAACTCGTGGTTTATGGACATACGGTATTGCTCTGGCACACATCTCTGCCTATCTTGATGCAGAATATTTCAGGTGGTGACATTGTCGCGTTAGGTACAATTCCAGTTGTCCCCCCTCCTGGGATCTCAGCCCCCCACCCCTTCCCCACCACCAGGCCCCCTACCCCCCTACGAGCCCCCCTCCATCCTCCCACCAGGCCCCCCCCCTCTCACCCCAACCCCCCGAACGTCTCCGGACTGAGACAAATCGGCGTTAAGCAAGTCTAACAACAACAGGATCATTTTACTTTAAACAAGTCTAACAACAACAGGACCATTTTACTTTAAGCAAGTCTAACAACAACAGGACCATTTTACTTTAAGCAAGTCTAACAGCTACACGATAATTTTATTTTAAGCAAGTCTAACAGCTACAGGATATTTTACTTTAAGCAAATCTAACAGCTACAGGATACTTTTACTTTAAGCAAGACTAACAGCTACAGGATATTTTACTTTAAGCAAGTCTAACAACAACAGGATCATTTTACTTTAACCAAGTTTAACAACTACAGGATAGTTTACTTTAAGCAAGTCTAACAACAACAGGATAATTTAACTTTAAGCAAGTCTAACAACTACAAGATCATTTTACTTTCAGCAAGTCTAACAAACTACAGGTTCATTTTACTTTAAGCAAGTCTAACAACTACAGGAAATTTTACTTTAAGCAAGTCTAACAACAACAGGATCATTTTATTTTAACCAAGTCTAACAGCTACAGGAAAATTTTACTTTAAGCAAGTCTAACAACAACAGGATAATTTTGCTTTAAGCAAGTCTAACAGCTACAGTTTAATTTTACTTTAAGAAAGTCTAACAACTACAGGTTCATTTTACTTTAAGCAAGTCTAACAACTACAGGAAAAATTTACTTTAAGCAAGTCTAACAACAACAGGATCATTTTACTTTAACCAAGTCTAACAGCTACAGGATAATTTTACTTTAACCAAGTCTAACAGCTACAGGATATTTTACTTTAAGCAAGTCTAACAACAACAGGATAATTTTACTTTAAGCAAGTCTAACAACTACAGGATCATTTTACTTTAAGCAAGTCTAACAACTACAGAATATTTTACTTGAAGCAAGTCTAACAACAACAGGATTATTTTACTTTAAGCAAGTCTAACAGCTACAGGAAAATTTTACTTTAAGCAAGTCTAACAACAACAGGATAATTTTGCTTTAAGCAAGTCTAACAGCTACAGTTTAATTTTACTTTAAGAAAGTCTAACAACTACAGGTTCATTTTACTTTAAGCAAGTCTAACAACTACAGGAAAAATTTACTTTAAGCAAGTCTAACAACAACAGGATCATTTTACTTTAACCAAGTCTAACAGCTACAGGATAATTTTACTTTAACCAAGTCTAACAGCTACAGGATATTTTACTTTAAGCAAGTCTAACAACAACAGGATAATTTTACTTTAAGCAAGTCTAACAACTACAGGTTCATTTTACTTTAAGCAAGTCTAACAACTACAGAATATTTTACTTGAAGCAAGTCTAACAACAACAGGATCATTTTACTTTAACCAAGTCTAACAAGTACAGGATCATTTTACTTGAAGCAAGTCTAACAACAACAGGATCATTTTACTTGAAGCAAGTCTAACAACTACAGGATCATTTTACTTGAAGCAAGTCTATCACTTTATGTCAGGCTTTTACTCAGTCGCCACGTATGGGAGAGACCCCCGACGAAAACAAATACCTTTATTGACCTTTTAGTCAGTGTGGCTTTTTCTTGTGTATTTTGTTGTTGCTTGGACGAAGGAATTTATACCAAATATTTACACTTCGGTTTGACTATATCGAAACATTATGACTATATTCTCCTCTAACTGCATGCTTATATCCATAATCCTCCTGTGAATTGCATGATTATATCATCAGTCTTGTAATTGCATGATTATATCCTTCTGTAATTGCACGATTATATCCTCCTGTAATTGTGTGATTATATCAGTCCTGTAATTGCATGATTATATCCTGTAATTGATTATATCTTCCTGTAATTGCATGATTATATCCTGTAATGGCATGATTATATCAGACCTGTAATTGCGTGATTATATCCTGTAATTTACATGATTATATCAGTCCTGTAATTGCATGACTATATTAACTAATTGCATGATTATATCAGTCCTGTAATTGCATGACTATATTAACTAATTGCATGATTATATCAGTCCTGTAATTGCATGACTATATTAACTAATTACATGATTATATCAGCCTATACTTGCATGATTATATCCTCCTGCACTGGCATGATTATATCCTTCTGTAATTACCTATCCTCATGTAAGTGTGTGGTTGTATCCTCCTGTACTGCATTGCATGATTACATCCTCCTATAATTGCATGGTTATATCTTCCTGTAGTTGCATGATTATATCCTCCTCGGTAAGGAAGTGGTTGTATCCTCCTGTACTGCATTGCATGATTACATCCTCCTATAACTGCATGATATCTTGATTATGTCCTCCTGTAATTGCATGATTATACCGTCCTGTAACTGTATGATATCCTGATTATATCCTCCTATAACTGCATGATATCTTGATTATGTCCTCCTATAATTGCATGATTATACCCTCCTGTAATTGCATGATATCCTGATTATATCCTCCTATAACTGCATGATATCCTGATTATATCCTCCTATAACTGTATGATATCCTGATTATATCCTCCTATAACTGTATATCCTGATTATATCCTCCTATAACTGTATGATATCCTGATTATATCCTCCTGTAACTGCATGACTGTATCCTCCTGTAACTCTGTGATATCCTGATTATATCCTCCTATAACTACATGATATCCTGATTATATCCTCCTATAACTGCATGATATCCTGATTATATCCTCCTATAACTGTATGATATCCTGATTATATCCTACTATAACTGTATGATATCCTGATTATATCCTCCTATAACTGTATGATATCCTGATTATATCCTACTGTAACTGCATGATATCCTGATTATATCCTCCATCACGTATATCCGATATATCCTCCGTAACTGCATGACTGATCGTATTTTCGTGCAAAAAAGCGTGAGTGGGTTCAAGAGAGAGAGAGAGAGAGAAAAAGAGAGAGAGAGAGAGAGAGAAGAAGAGAAGAGAGAGAGAGAGCAATGGGTTTACGAGGTAAAAAAAAAAAAAAATATTAAAATAGCAATAATTATTTAAAAATATATATATATAGAAAGAGAGAGGAGAGAAGAACAATTATAATATATATATTTTAAATTATAAAAAAGAGAAAGAGAGAGAAGAAGAGAGAGAGAGAGAAAAGGAAAGAAAGAGAGAGAGAGAAAAGAGTAGAGAAAAATAAGAAGAAATTAAATTTGGACGATTTAAATATATATTTTTAAAAAAAAAAAAAAATAAAAAAAATAAAAAAAAAAAGGGAGAGAAAAAAAAAAAATAAAATAATTTAAAAATTTAAAATATAAAAAATAAAAAAGGGGAAAAGACAAAAAAAAAAAATTTAAAAAAAAAAAAAATAAATGAAAAAAAAAGAAAAAAAAAAAAAAAAAAAAAAAAAAAAAAAAAAGAGAGCATTGCTTCCTTCTCCAAAAGCAGTGTTCCGTCTCAGTTAAAATACAAGCAAGCAATTAACAAATTTCGTCGTCGATTTCCAACACTTGCTGGGAGGGAAGTGTAAAATTATCACGCGCATAAAGTAGTTATCTTTTCCCCGTCACTGACAAGAGGTCACTTCGCGCCATTTGGCGTTCGTCGCTTGAAAGCGTGGAAAATTAGGTCACGATTTTGTTCGAACGGTCTTCAGTGACGGAAAATAGCCTTACTCCCACCCCCCTCCCCAATTTAACTCCAACCCCCCCCCATCCCCCCACTCCCCAACCAATCCTTCCCTCTCTTCTCCCTGACATGTTCTGCTTTTTCTGTCATTCGCATCTTTTAATTTGTGACTCACCCGCTCTCGAGGCTTTTTTTTATATTTTTAAAAACACTATCTCGCCCTGAGAGTGTGCCGCTTCGAGCGCACGAGCGTGCACATCTGCTGTCCATGAGTTACAACTGTTCGCAAAGAAGAAAAAGCAGAAAAACACGAAAACGGAAGAAAAGAAAAGCGAAAACAGACTGAGCAACAACGCTGACCCGATTTCCGCAGATGAGAAAAACAAACAAATGTTTAGTTATCCCTGACAGGGCCCCACCCTTTGGCCTCGACCCGACGTGACCTGCTAAGGACAGGTGCCGGGGATTCAAGGCCCCCACGCGCGCGTGCGAGGCTCGCGCGGCAGTCATTAGCATTCTTTGACTCCTTTTTCGTGTCATTCCAGTTCTATACGCCACCCCCACCCCCTCCCTCCCGCTGGCCTACCCTCCTCCTTCTCTCCTCCCCAACTCCTCGACCCGCCTTTCTCAGCACTGAAATAGCTCAGTTCCTCGATGATCATACCGAAACGCACACACCCACACATACACACACACAACGAAAAAGCCCCCCACACACTTAAAAAACAGCAGCATTCTCAGTATACTCGCGTGTTAATCTACCCTGAGAGGTTTTTAAGCGTTCAGCAACGCTCCTCACTACAACTGTTTTCAGTTCAGTGCTCGGCTTTGTTCGGTATTTCCCGTCCATT
>JABMCL010001097.1:560000-562500 GCA_018857735.1 Alviniconcha marisindica
GTCAGACCGTGGTGGAGAGTGGACCTGCAGCGCGTCTACACCATCCACAACGCGGAGATCTGGCAAGAGAAAGGTGAGGCTGTGACGGTCAGAGGTTTAAGCCCGTTCTTAATTGGGCGAATGTTTGTTCGCGAACCTAGCTGGAAGTATTCGGCGAACCTAGCTGGTTATTAATTGGGCGAACTTTTCTTCGCGAACCTAGTTGGGAGTATTCGTCGAACTGCGACGAAAGTATATTCGGGGTCCGAAAAGCTTCGCTCAACATGTTCTGGGAACATTCGCCCTATTCGACGAACATTGCCTCTGATTGGCTGAGTGAGAGCAGAGCTCTCCCGTGGATGAAGAAGAAATAAAAATAAAAATGGATGACGGTGTCGCTAGGTTCTTCACTCGATTCGGAGGGAATTTGTTTATTTGTTGACTGGTGGGAGGCGCAGCCTTGTCTCGGGGACCCAGAATGAGATAGTAGTTAGTTGAATTAATTGTGAGGATGATTAAAGTATATTGACTTGACTTGACTTTAGCCTACATTTTCGATCATGCTGTCTGCTGCGCGTCTGCCGCAAGTTCGGGCCGAAGCTTGCATCTCATTACAAGCCAGTTGAGAAGGAAGTAAAGTTCGTCGAACTGACCGAACCATGTTCGGCGAACTAAACGTTCAATTAAGAAACGAATCATAGTTCATCGAACTGTCCGAAGTATGTTCGGCGAACAAACATTCGCCCAGTTAATTAAGAACGGGCTTTACGGGCTTGACAGCTCGGGAGCTGTGTGAAAGTCGAGGTGGACGTCCTGCCGTAACAGTAACAGTTCTCACGGTCTCTGTGGACGTAAAGCGACACTGAACAGTAGCACTCCGGAGCTCAAAAGCTGCGTGAAAGTGGAGGTGGCCTTCCTGGGCTCTTCCCCGTCCCTTATAGTCCTTACGGTCTCTGTGGACGTGAAGCAACAGTGTGTGAAAGTGGAGGTGGACGTCCTGGGCTCCCCGTCCCTAATAGTCCTTACGGTCTCTGTGGACGTAAAGCAACACTGTGTGAAAGTGGAGGTGGACGTCCTGGGCTCCCCGTCACTAATAGTCCTTACGGTCTCTGTGGACGTGAAGCAACACTCTGTGAAAGTGGAGGTGGCCGTCCTGGGCCCCCCGTCCCTAATAGTCCCTACCGTCTCTGTGGACGTGAAGCAACACTGAACTAAACAAGAGTTCGGGAGCTGTGTGAAAGTGGAGGTGGCCGTCCTGGGCTCTTCCCCGTCCCTAATAATCCCTACGGTCTCTGTGGACGTGAAGCAACACTGTGTGAAAGTGGAGGTGGCCGTCCTGGGCTCTTCCCCGTCCCCAATAGTCCAGTAACCAAGTCCCTGTTTCTGTGTCCGTCATTCTACCTCTGTCAGTTCTTTTAAATCTTCTTTGAAAACCTTTCTCTTTTTAAAAACTTTTTCTTCAGTCCCATTGCCCTGATATACGACCCTGTGTGTGTGTGTGTGTGTGTGTGTGTGTGTGTGTGTGTGTGTGTTGTGTGTGGCGTGCGTGCGTCGTGCGTGCGTGGTGCGTGTGCGTGCGTGCGTGCGTGCGTGCGTGCGTGCGTCGTGCTGCGTGTCGTGGTGGTGCGTGTAGTGTGTGGTGTGTGTGTGTGCAGCGTGTGATCTTGAAAACATGTCCATGCAAAGAACGCGTAAGCGCTTAGGGCCTGTGCGGGTGAGGCGCTCTAAGTGCCCATTATTATTATAATTAGTGGTCCCTACGGTCTCTGTGGACGCAGAGCAACACTGGAATAAGAACGGTGGCGGTTGCCACGAGGCACGAGACTCAGTTCCAGGTGAACGGGAGGACGCGATAGCTCAGCGGGAAAACCAAGCACTGGCCGGTTTACGACATCCTTCCTCAGTTCATCCCATGGACCGATATATAGGTCCATGCTTCAGCCGTTCATTTCGCACTCATAGTTCAGGAGCTGTGTGAGAGTCGAGGTGGCCGTCCTGGGCTGTCCGTCCTAACGAGCCTTCTGGTTTCCGTGGACGTAAAGCAATATTGAACCATGCTTCGGCATTGGTCTCAGCTTGTCCCTAATATGTCAACTGACATCTGAGGACATTAAGCAACACGACCTACCTACCTACCGTTCATTTCGTGAGTCGGTTTGGCCTAGCGGTAAGCGGAAGGACCTCGGTTCGATACCGCTTCGGCTCTCCTTTCTCTTCAAAAAGGTTGTGGTTTGTGGACACTGTCTTGTGACTTTGTCCATCACTTCCTACTAAAACATTCAAATGGCTCTCATCGCTGCCCATCTTAATGCAGAAGTCATTCTGGTGGTGACAGTGTAGCGATAGGTATATACTCCCCCCCCCCCACCTCCATACCACCCCCTTCTCCCCGTCCCTAATAAGCCGTACGGTTTCTGTGGACGTTAAGCACCATGTTTACTTACTTGCCGTTCATTTCATCTCTACCCCAACCCAGCAGTCCCCGTTTTGTTCCAGCGATTTTATTCCCCGATCCAAGTAT
>JABMCL010001097.1:590000-597500 GCA_018857735.1 Alviniconcha marisindica
CTTCTGTCTGTGTCGTACTACCGCTGAGCTGCTCTGTCTGTGTCGTACCTACCGCTTGAGCTGCTCTGTCTGTGTCGTACCTATCGCTTGAGTTGCTGTCTGTGTGTGTCGTGCCTATCCCTTGAGCTGTTCTCTGTGTTGTACCTACCGCTTGAGCTGCTGTCTGTGTGCTGTACCTATCGCTTGAGCTGCTCTGTCTGTGTTGTACATATTGCTTGAGCTGCTGTTGTGTGTGTGTGTGGGTGTGTGTGGTGGTGTGGGTGGATGGATGTGGTGGTGTGAGTGTGTGTGTGTGGTGTGTGGGTACCATCGCATGAGTGCTGTTGTGTGTAGACCTATCGCTGAGCTGTTGTCTGTGTTAATATTGCTTGAGCTTAGCTACTTGTTGTCCGCCAGGAAAACCACGGGGAGTGATTGCATGCTGTCGTGTGTGTGGTGTGTGGTGTGATGTGAGTGTGAGTGTGTGTGTGTGGTGTGTGTGGTGACGGGTGACATCTGTGGTAGTGTCTCACCGTCGTGTGTGTCGTACTCAACTCTGTTGGTTGTAGTGCATATTGCTTGAGCTGCTCTGTGTGTGTCGTACCTGTGCTGTGAGTGTCTGTCTGTGTTGTGACTATTGCTTGAGTGCTGTGTGTGTGTGTCGTACCTATCGCTGAGCTGCTCTGTCTGTGTTGTACATATTGCTTGAGCTGCTTTCGTGTGTCGTACCTATCGCGTGAGCTGCTCTGTGTGTGTGTGTACTATTGGTGGCTGTTGTGTGTGTGTCGTACCTATCGCTTGAGCTGCTCTGTCTGTGTCGTACCTATCGCTTGAGCTGCACCTGTGTGTCGTACTATCGCTTGAGCTGCATTCTGTGTGTCGTACCATCACTTGGTTTGCCCTGTGTCGTATCTTATCGCTTGAGCTGAATTGCTGTGTGTCGTACCTATCGCTGAGCTGCTCTGTCTGTGTCGTACCTATCGCTTGATGTGCCTGCTGTGTCGTACTTATCGCTTGAGGTGCTATAGCTGTGTCGTACCTATCGCTTGATTTGCCCTGTGTCGTACCTATGGCTTGAGTAATTGCCCTGTCTGTGTTGTACCTATCGCTTGATTTTCCCTGTGTCGTACTTATCACTTGAGCTGCTATAGCTGTGTCGTATCTATCGCTTGAGCTGCTCTGTGTCGTACCTATCGCTTGAGTTGCCATATCTGTGTCGTACCTATCGCTTGAGTTGTTATATCTGTGTCGTACCTATCGCTTGAGTTGCTATGTCTGTGTCGTACCTATCACTTGAGTTGCTATATCTGTGTTGTACCTATCGCTTGAGTTGCCTTCTGTGTCGTACCTATCCTTGAGTTGCTTGTCTGTGTCGTACCTATCGCTTGAGTTGCTCTGTGTCGTACCTATCGCTTGAGCTTGCTCTGTCTGTGTCGTACCTATCGCTTGAGTTGCTATATCAGTGTCGTACCTATCGCTTGATGCTCTGTCTGTGTCGTACCTATCGCTTGATTGTGCTATCGTCTTGTGTCGTACCTATCGCTTGAGTGCTCTGCTTGTGTCGTACCTATCGCTTGAGTTGCTATATTGTGTCGTACCTATCGTTTGAGTTTGCTTCGTGTCGTACCTATCGCTTGAGTGCTCTGTCTGTGTCGTACCTATCGCTTGAGTTGCTCTTGTGTCGTACCTATCGCTTGATTTGCTCTGTGTCGTACCTATCGCTTGAGTGCTATACAGTGTCGTACCTATCGCTTGATTTTCCTGTGTCGTACCTATCGCTTGAGTTGCTATATCAGTGTCGTACCTATCGCTTGATTTGCTTCTGTGTCGTACCTATCGCTTGAGTTGCTATATCTTGTCGTACCTATCGCTTGAGTTGCTATATCAGTGTCGTACCTATCGCTTGAGTTGCTATATCAGTGTCGTACCTATCGCTTGAGTTGCTATATCAGTGTCGTACCTATCGCTTGAGTTTGCTATCTGTGTCGTACCTATCGCTTGAGTTGCTATATCAGTGTCGTACCTATCGCTTGAGTTGCTATATCAGTGTCGTACCTATCGCTTGAGTTGCTATATCAGTGTCGTACCTATCGCTTGAGTTGCTATATCAGTGTCGTACCTATCGCTTTTAGTTGCTATATCAGTGTCGTACCTATCGCTTGAGTTGCTATATCAGTGTCGTACCTATCGCTTGAGTTGCTATATCAGTGTCGTACCTATCGCTTGAGTTGCTATATCAGTGTCGTACCTATCGTTTGAGTTGCTATATCAGTGTCGTACCTATCGTTTGAGTTGCTATATCAGTGTCGTACCTATCGTTTGAGTTGCTATATCAATGTCGTACCTATCGTTTGAGTTGCTATATCAGTGTCGTACCTATCGCCTGAGTAGCCCAGAGTCGTACCTATCGCTTGAGTTGCTATATCTGTGTCATACCTATCGCTTGAGGTGCTATATCTGTGCCGTACCTATCGCTTGAGTTGCTATATCTGTGTCGTACCTATCATTTGACTTCCTCTGTCTGTGTCGTACGTATCGCTTAGGTTGCTATATCTGTGTCGTACCTACCGCTTGACTTTCTCTGTCTGTGTCGGTACGAGCTGTGTCGAAAGGGCTGGTCTGTTTGTGTTGTATCTTTCACTTGATTTGCTTTAACTGTGTTGTTTGTGTCGTACCTATCGCTAGAGCTGCTCTGTCTTTGTTGTATCTTTCACATGATTTGCTTTAACCGTGTTGTATCTGTCACATGAGTTGTACTGTCTGTGTTGTATCTATCACATGAGTTGTACTGTCTGTGTTGTAGCTGTCTCATGAATTGTACTGTCTGTGTTGTATCTGTCTCATGAGTTGTACTGTCTGTGTTGTATCTATCACATGAGTTGTACTGTCTGTGTTGTATCTGTCTCATGAGTTGTACTGTCTGTGTTGTATCTGTCTCATGAATTGTACCGTGTTGTACGTATCCAAAGCACGCCCCATAACTTCCTGCTCAGACACCGGTACAGAATAAACCAAGGACAGAAGAGGAAGACGTGACGATGGCGATAATGACAACGACGACGATTAGGACGATGATGATCGCATTGCAGTTCTCGTCCATTTGCAGCTCCGAAAGACGGCCGTGTTGGCGCGAGGTGCACAGGAAATGCCGAGTGCGTGCCGAACGCCATCTGCCGGCAGAGACGGTGCGAGTGCCGCACTGGGTTCGCGGTCTCTGCGAACGACCTCATCTGCAGTGAGTGCTGACTCAGCTTAATAATAATAATAATAATAATGGCAATTTGTAAAGCGCCTACCCTGCGGCTCAAAGCGCTGAACAAGCATACACACATAATGTACATCGAGATGGAAAATGTTATAAAAAAAAGAAGAAGAAAAAAAAACAGCAAAGAAAACACACACACACAACACAACACAAAACAAACAAAACACACACACACACACACGAAAAAAAAACACAAAAAACAAAAAAAGAAAACAAAAGCAAAAGAGCACACACACACACACACAACAAGCACACAAAACACACAAAAACGCCACAAGCAACACAACACAACACAACACACACACACACACACACACACACACACACCACACACACCCACACACACACACCACACACCACCACACCACGCACGCACGCACCACCGCACACACCACACACACACACACATACTATACAGACTGATAGGAGTGAAGGAAATGTGGCTTAACCGAAATGTCTTGAGTTGGCTTTTGAAGGAAGAGAGAGTAGCAGAGTGCCTGATGTCTTGGGGAGACTGTTCCAGATGTGGGGCCAAAGTGTGAGAAAGTGCGAAAGCCATGGGTTTTGCGGTTGAAGCGTTGGATTTTGAGCATGCGTGTGTCAGACGAAGAGCGGAGAGAGCGGGAAGGACTGTAAAGGTGCAGCAGCTCAGAAAGATAAGAGGGAGCGGAACCTGCGGAATTCCACACTCCGCTCGCTAGACGCCTTCCCCTTGTTTGTTGTGACATCATTATTTGTTTCAGACGTTTTCCCCTTGTTTGTTGTGACATCATTATTTGTTTCAGACGTTTTCCCCTTGTTTGTTGTGACATCATAGTTTGTTTCAGACGTTTTCCCCTTGTTTGTTGTGACATCATTATTTGTTTCAGACGTTTTCCCCTTGTTTGTTGTGACATCATATTTGTTTCAGACGTTTTCCCCTTGTTTGTTGTGACATCATATTTGTTTCAGACGTTTTCCCCTTGTTTGTTGTGACATCATAATTTTCAGACGTTCCCCTTGTTTGTTGTGACATTATTTGTTTCAGACGTTTTCCCCTTGTTTGTTGTGACATCTTTATTTGTTTCAGACGTTTTCCCCTTGTTTGTTGTGAATCTATTTGTTTCAGACGTTCCCCTTTTTGTTGTGACATCATTAATTTGTTTCAGACGTTTTCCCCTTGTTTGTTGTGACATCTTATTTGTTTCAGACGTTTTCCCATTGTTTGTTGTGACATCATAATTTGTTTCAGACGTTTTCACCGTTTGTTTTTTGTTGTGACATCATAAAAAAATTCAGACGTTTTCCCCTTGTTTGTTGTGATATCTTTATTTGTTTCAGACGTTTTCCCCTTGTTTGTTGTGGCATCTTTATTTGTTTCAGACGTTTTCCCCTTGTTTGTTGTGACATCTTTATTTGTTTCAGACGTTTTCCCCTTGTTTGTTGTGACATCATAATTTGTTTCAGACGTTTTCACCGTTTGTTTTTTGTTGTGACATCTATTTGTTTCAGACGTTTTCCCCTTGTTTGTTGTGACATCATTATTTGTTTCAGACGTTTTCCCCTTGTTTGTTGTGCATCTTTATTTGTTTCAGACGTTTTCCCCTTGTTTGTTGTGACATCTTTATTTGTTTCAGACGTTTTCCCCTTGTTTGTTGTGACATCTTTATTTGTTTCAGACGTTTTCCCCTTGTTTGTTGTGACATCATTATTTGTTTCAGACGTTTTCCCCTTGTTTGTTGTGACATCTTTATTTGTTTCAGACGTTTTCCCCTTGTTTGTTTGTTGTGAATCTTTATTTGTTTCAGACGTTTTCCCCTTGTTTGTTGTGAATCTTTATTTGTTTCAGACGTTTTCCCCTTGTTTGTTGTGACATCTTTATTTGTTTCAGACGTTTTCCCCTTGTTTGTTGTGACATCATTATTTGTTTCAGACGTTTTCCCCTTGTTTGTTGTGATATCTTTATTTGTTTCAGACGTTTTCCCCTTGTTTGTTGTGAATCTTATTTGTTTCAGACGTTTTCCCCTTGTTTGTTGTGCATCATATTTGTTTCAGACGTTTTCCCCTTGTTTGTTGTGACATCATTATTTGTTTCAGACGTTTTCCCCTTGTTTGTTGTGACATCATTATTTGTTTCAGACGTTTTCCCCTTGTTTGTTGTGAATCTATTTGTTTCAGACGTTTTCCCCTTGTTGTTTGTTGTGACATATTTGTTCAGATTTCCTTTGACTTGTTCAGACGTTTTCCCCTTGTCTTGTTTGTTGTGCATTCCTTTATTTGTTTCAGACTTTTTCCTCTTGTCTTGTTTGTTGTGAATTCATAATTTGTTTCAGACGTTTTCCCCTTGTCTTGTTTGTTGTGACATATTTGTTTCAGACGTTTTCCCCTTGTCTGTTTGTCTGTGACTTCTGTTATGTTTCAGAGGTTTTCCCCTTGCCTGTTTGTTGTGACGTGTTGTTTCAGAGGTTTTCCCCTTGTTTGTTTGTTGTGATCATTGTTGTTTCAGACGTTTTCCCCTTGTCTTTTTGTTGTGAGTCGTTGTTTCAGACGTTTTCCCCTTGTCCTGTTTGTTGTGACGACCTTGTTTCAGAGGTTTTCCCCTTGTCCTGTTTGTTGTGACACCGTTGTTTCAGAGGTTTTCCCCTTGCCTTGTTTGTTGTGACGTCGTTGTTTCAGACGTTTTCCCCTTGTCTTATGTTGTTGTGTGCTTGTTTCAGAGTTTCCTTGCTTTTTGTTGTGAGCTTGTTTCAGAGGTTTTCCCCTTGTCTTGTTTGTGATGTCGTTGTTTCAGAGGTTTCCCCCTTGCCTTGTTTGTTGTGACGTCGTTGTTTCAGAGGTTTTCCCCTTGTCTTGTTTGTTGTGACGTCGTTGTTTCAGAGGTTTTCCCCTTATCTTGCTAGTTGTGACGTCGTTGTTTCAGAGGTTTTCCCCTTCGTTTGTTGTGACCTTGTTTCAGAGGTTTCCCCTTATCTTGCTAGTTATTACGTCATTGTTTCCGAGGTTTTCCCCTTGTCCTGTTTGTTGTGACGTCGTTGTTTCAGAGGTTTTCCCCTTATCTTGCTAGTTATTACGTCATTGTTTCCGAGGTTTTCCCCTTGTCCTGTTTGTTGTGACGTCGTTGTTTCAGAGGTTTTCCCCTTGTTTGTTGTGACGTCGTTGTTTCATATGTTTTCCCCTTGTTTGTTGTGATGTTTCAGACGTTTCCCCCTTGTCCTATTTGTTGTGACGTTTCAGACGATTCCCTCTTTACGTCGTTGTTTCATATGTTTTCCCCTTGTTTGTTGTGATGTTTCAGACGTTTCCCCCTTGTCCTATTTGTTGTGACGTTTCAGACGTTTCCCTCTTTCCCCTGTCCTGTTTGTTGTGACGTTTCAGACGATTCCCTCTTTCCCCTGTCCTGTTTGTTGTGACGTTTCAGACGATTCCCTCTTTCCCCTGTCCTGTTTGTTGTGACGTTTCAGACGATTCCATCTTTCCCCTGTCCTGTTTGTTGTGACAGAAGTCCACGCGGGGGGTGCCTGCACCGTCGCCAGTGACTGCAGCACTGGCTTGAAGTGCCAAGGGAAACTGTGCAGTGAGTAGTACATCACACCGCAGTACAACACCATGCCATGCAATACCACGCAATACCATGCAGTACCATACCACAGCATACTATACCATGCCATGCAATACCCTACCATAGCACAGCATACCATATCATCCAATACTATGGCGTACCATACCACACCATTCCATACCATATCATGCCATACCCTACCCTACCCTACCCTACCATACACACACCATACCATACCATACCATGCCGTATCATAACATAACATACCATACCATACCAATCCATAACATGTAATACAATACCATACCATACCACACCATACCATACCATACCATACCATACCATGCCGTACCATACCATACCATACCATACCATACCATACCATAACATACCATACCATACCAATCCATAACATGTAATACAATACCATACAATACCACAGCATACCATGCCATGCAATACCATACCATAAAAAAACCCATACCATACCATACCATGCAATACTATGCCATACCTTACCATACCACACCATGCCATCCCAGACCATATTACACAATCCAATGCAATACAGTATAATACCATAAACAGTTCATGGATTTTAACATCCCACCAACCACAGAGCGTTACCTGAGGATGAATTACGCAGTCAACATTCTTTTACACCAGTTCAAACACTAAATCACAAGTTGCCTAATTACACCAGTTCAAACACTAAATC
>JABMCL010001097.1:607500-612500 GCA_018857735.1 Alviniconcha marisindica
AATCTGGTCATTGCCAGCCTAAAGCTGACCTTTCAACATTGAGGTCACCCAGGCCAAAAGCCTTTAAATCTGGTCGTTGCCAGCCTAAAGCTGACCTTTCAACACTAAGCTCACTTAAGCTAAAGAAAACTTTAAATCTGGTCCTTGCCAGCCTAAGGCTGACCTTTCAACATTGAGGTCACCCAGGCCAAAAACCTTTAAATCTGGTCGTTGCCAGCCTAAAGATGACCTTTCAACATTGAGGTCACCCAGGCCAAAAGCCTTTAAATCTGGTCGTTGCCAGCCTAAAGCTGACCTTTCAACACTAAGTTCACTTAAGCTATAAAAAAACACTTTAAATCTGGCCCTTGCCAGCCTAAGGCTGACCTTTCAACATTGAGGTCACCCAGGCCAAAAGCCTGTGGTCGTTGCTAGCCTAAAGCTGACCTTTCAACATTGAGGTCACCAGGCCAAAAGCCTGTGGTCGTTGCCAGCCTAAAGCTGACCTTTCAACATTGAGGTCACCAGGCCAAAAGCCTGTGGTCGTTGCCAGCCTAAAGCTGACCTTTCAACATGGTAAGTAAGTAAGTTGGTGTTTTACACCCAGTCAACTGGTATGGTTATATCAGGGCGATCTTTCAACATGGGCTAGCTTATCACTGAACACTGAGGTGAACTGCGTGGGTGGGCAAAACTCAATGAAAGAACTTCCTGTCTTGCTCATGGAGTGCAGCATGCTCCTGAAAGCCTGCACGGATGACGGGGCGTCGACAAAACTTGGCTGGCAACGAGTTCCAGACAACTCTGAACGTGAGAATCTTTTGAGGGAGACCTGCCTGCGCAACATTAATCTGAGCTCTTCCGGCTTGCATTCACAGCCCCGCGCTTGTTGTTGCTGTCGTCTCAGCGTCCATTTCCAGAGGGTGTTGTTGACACTGCACAAGCCGTAGGTATTGTTGTAGGTGTCAGTCATGTCTTCCCACTCACTGCGATGCTTCACACTGGGCAAGTCGTAGGTATTGTTGTAGGTGTCAGTCATGTCTTCCCTGTCACTGCGATGCTTCACACTGGGCAAGTCGTAGGTATTGTTGTAGGTGTCAGTCATGTCTTCCCACTCACTGCGATGCTTCACACTGGGCAAGTCGTAGGTATTGTTGTAGGTGTCAGTCATGTCTTCCCACTCACTGCGATGCTTCACACTGGGCAAGTCGTAGGTATTGTTGTAGGTGTCAGTCATGTCTTCCCACTCACTGCGATGCTTCACACTGGGCAAGTCGTAGGTATTGTTGTAGGTGTCAGTCATGTCTTCCCATCACTGCGATGCTTCACACTGGGCAAGTCGTAGGTATTGTTGTAGGTGTCAGTCATGTCTTCCCACTCACTGCGATGCTTCACACTGGGCAAGTCGTAGGTATTGTTGTAGGTGTCAGTCATGTCTTCCCACTCACTGCGATGCTTCACACTGGGCAAGTCGTAGGTATTGTTGTAGGTGTCAGTCATGTCTTCCCACTCACTGCGATGCTTCACACTGGGCAAGTCGTAGGTATTGTTGTAGGTGTCAGTCATGTCTTCCCACTCACTGCGATGCTTCACACTGGGCAAGTCGTAGGTATTGTTGTAGGTGTCAGTCATGTCTTCCCACTCACTGCGATGCTTCACACTGGGCAAGTCGTAGGTATTGTTGTAGGTGTCAGTCATGTCTTCCCACTCACTGCGATGCTTCACACTGGGCAAGTCGTAGGTATTGTTGTAGGTGTCAGTCATGTCTTCCCACTCACTGCGATGCTTCACATTGGGCAAGTTCCCACGAATCAGAGTTTAGCCCGCTGTCGTGTTATTGCATCAGTGTTGTATAATAGACGATTTCCGGAAATAACAGGCGAAGATAATTTGACAGTGTTTTCTTACTCCGGGAGAGTGAAGTCCCCTGAATGGAGGTGGCAGCGGAGAAGAGCCGATCTGCGACACTTTGAGATCTTCAGGCATAGACCTATTATAATTTACACTAGACTACCAGCTGGGGGAACCTACTATCCGATCTGCAGTTCCCCACGAACAGTGAGAGCTTGATCGGCATTTCTGATGCCTTTTCTGCCTTTGTTTACGGGTATCCGTCATCTTCCCCACGTGCTCACTGTACCCCCAACAAAAGCGTGCCTACTCTGCGCTACACCAGCAGGCATGGACTTATATATACAGGTCCATGCCCGAAGGCTCTTACCGAGTGCAGTCCCCTGGATTTCCGAAGATCGTCTATTGCGGGATGGACAGCCCAGACTGGCATGTGTCAGTGGTCAACTCCACCCATCTTCGAAAAAACCTGCGGATGTTGTAAACAGACGACAGGGTGCAGAGTCAGACTGTGCTGTGCCCACGCACGCAGAACTGTGGGCCGCTGGACTGTATTTTTACTTGTGATCCGCTGGCTTAGCTGTTCGCCCTTTAATATGGCTATTTGACGGTGAGATTTTAAACTCTGTCCGTCCTCACATGTCTCTGCTATGCGGCCTGATAGAACGGTCGTGGTTGATTGGGCGTTAAAAATCAGTTATCTGTCTAACCCGCCGCACACACACACACACACACACACACACACACACACACACACACACACACACACACACACACACACACACACACACACACACACACACCTGTGTGTGTCATTACAGGGTTCCAGGCGAGATCAAGAGCAGGGAGGTGGAGCTGGACCCTCAGCCCGAAGAGATCATAAGCAGGGAGGTGGAGCTGGGCTGCGAAAGTTGGACTTCTTTCGCTTCGGGTTGTTCCTCAACAGCAGTGTAACGGACATTGTCTTTGTGACTGCCCAGCACGGCTGTTGAAACAGCATTGTAGTCGCTGGGCAATGGCGAGGGGACACCGCCTTAACACTTCCATTGTTCTGGCGGCGGTCCACGGTCTCTCCGGTCTTTTTCGGGCGGTATCCGCGGTCGAGCCTTCACTCTTTCGTCCCCTTCCCCCCCCTGTCCCCGTCCCTAATAAGCCATCCTCGCTTCTGTGGACGTAAAGCAACATGGTCTAACCCGACGTAGTTGACGGGACTTTAACCCCTTCACTGCCCCAGCCTGTAAAGTTTCCGGGCTGAAAGACGCACGAACCCGCCTGAAAACAGTATATTTTCCGGATCTGTAACAATCTACTTTCAGCGTTATGCTTTTGATGAAAATCCTTTTATATGCCTGTGCTAAAAAACGAGACAAAAAAGGTTTCAAATGCCGCGCTTTTATTGGTCGTTTTCAAGTAACAAAATGGCAGTGAAGGGGTTAAATTCCAGGGACTGACCGACTTATGAGCCTGGTATCGATGCGTGGATTCTGCCGCACCTCGCCTGGTTTGTGGAGTTTAAAGGTGTTCTACTCACCTGTTTCACACTTTCTCGCTCGCTCCATCATTTTCACGGAAATACCACCCCTAAAACGGGAAATGTCCTTGCCCACACCATTCATTGCTCCGGGAAATTCTCTGTTCAGTGTCCTGCCTCAGGAAATTTGTAACCATTGGCTGAGCCTGTCTAGATTTACGTCCTTTCTAGGTTTCTGCGCTCTTCAGATGAAGACCCCCGAAGCCGTGTAATTGTAACACGGAAAAACGCGGCATATTATATTATAGTCATATGTGACAAGCTATTGAACACTATACTATAGTTATATATGCTATGGTATCTATGCAGAAACCCAAGCATCCAAGCTGTTTGACAGAAACAATAACTATACGTTATACTTTATCCGTATACGCTGTGAAAATAGCTGCACATTATACTTTATCCGTATACGCTGTGAAAATAGCTGCACATTATACTTTATCCGTATACGCTGTGAAAATAGCTTCGCATTATACGTTAGCCGTATACGCTGTGACTATAGCTGCACATTATACTCTAGCCGTATACGCTATGAAAATAGCTGCACATTATACTTTAGCCGCATGTGCTATAAAAATAGCTACACGTTATACGTTAGCCGTATATAATTATATGAAAATAGCTGCACATTATACTTTAGCCGCATGTGCTATAAAAATAGCTACACGTTATACGTTAGCCGTATATAATTATATGAAAATAGCTGCACATTATACTTTAGCCGCATGTGCTATAAAAATAGCTACACGTTATACGTTAGCCGTATATAATTATATGAAAATAGCTGCACATTATACTTTAGCCGCATGTGCTATAAAAATAGCTACACGTTATACGTTAGCCGTAGAAAATAGCTGCACATTATACTTTAGCAGTAGATGCTGTGAAAATAGCTGCACATTATACTTTAGCAGTAGATGCTGTGAAAATAGCTGCACATTATACTTTAGCAGTAGATGCTGTGAAAATAGCTGCACAATATACTATAGCTGTGTATGCTATGATACTATACGCAGAAACTCAGGCCTTCAAGAAGTGTAACAGGCTCAACGATAGCTGCACATCCGGGTCTCGATGTAACTGGGAACGGTGCGAGTGTTTGACCAATGTAGCTGTGCACAACCCCCGGACCGGACAGTGTGGTACTCTTTCTCTTCCTTCTCCGGCTCTCTCCGTCTCTCTGTCAGTCCCTCTCTCTGTCTCTTTGTCTCTCTGTCAGTCTGTCTCTGTCTGTCTGTCTCTCTATCTGTTTCTCTGTCAGTCAGTCAGTCAGTCTGTCTGTCTCTCTGTCAGTCTGTCTGTCTGTCTCTCTGTCAGTTAGTCAGTCTGTCTGTCTCTCTGTCATTCTGTCTGTCTCTCTGTCTGTCTGTCTCTCTGTCAGTCTATCTCTCTGTCAGTCTGTCTCTCTGTCAGTCTGTGTGTCTGTCTGTCTCTCTGTCAGTCTGTCTCTCTGTCAGTTAGTCAGTCTGTCTCTGTGTAGGTCTCTCTGTCAGTCTGTCTGTCTCTCTGTCAGTCTGTCTCTCTGTCTGTTTGTCTCTCTCTATATCTGTCTTACTCTCTGCCTCTGTCAGTTTCACTGTCTTTTTATTTTATTTTATATGTGTCTTATTGTTTATCCGTCTGTCTCACTGTCATTATA
>JABMCL010001097.1:617500-620000 GCA_018857735.1 Alviniconcha marisindica
CACACCACCGCACACACCCACACACACCACACACACACACACACACACACACACACACACACACACACACACACACACACACACACACACACATTTGCAATGTAAGAGATATTTTGTATAATATTGATGTTCTAACTTGATTGTTCATAGTCCTGTGGGTAAGTTAGTATAACTTACTACATATATTGATCTACAAAACAACAACAACAAAAAACAACTAATTATTGTCATTTGTTTTTGTTTGAGGTTAAATGTCACCTCACTCTTGCTGTGAAGATACATAAAACATTGAATTGACGCGTTCATCATTGTAATGTAGCACTTCATTACGGGGGGGGGGGAGGGGGAAATGGTGCCAGTGGGTTTTTTTATTTTTTTATTTTTTATCTATGAATGACTTTTTACCAGGATGTTTATTTGCTGTTGTTGTAATTAAATGTTTTATGATTGGAGTGAATGTGTGATGAGTGTACTTGGCACCACGAAACATTCCTCGTGCAGTCAATGTATTGATGACGATGATGATGATGATGATTGCTTTTATATAGCGCTATTCTCCTCCTCTCGAGCAGACTCACTGCGCTCGCGTGTGATTCTACATGAGTGAATAGCTTTTTATAGCGCGTTTTTGAATATCCACCGAAGTGGTGTGCTACACGGACATGGCTGTGCCACTAAAACTGCTGCCGTCTTGGCACGTTTTTTCCCCATCACACAATCACCATGTGACTTCGTAAGGTGTATGCGTGTTTAGCTGAACCTGCCACGCTTTGGGGGATGACGGATCTTTTCGTGCTACTGCGGTAAACACGGGGGTGGAACGGATACCGAAAAGGTCAGCACAAAAACTGACCCTGAAGAAAAAAAATTTCCGCCCTCCGATCGAACCCGACCTTCAATCACGAGTCCGGCGCTCTAACCTTAGCTATTCCCCGTTTGACACGGCAATAAAGTTGTATTGTATTGTATTTTAGCCACGAATCTGGGAGGCGACTGTTCTTACGACCCAGCCGAACTGCAAGCTTGGCATATGTGTGATGCTACTTTCAAATGTGGGGAGTAGGCGGTTCTCAGCGTGTGTGTGTTGAGGGAAAGGGGCGGGAAAAGAAAAGAGAGAGAGGGATGGTGGGAAAGGGTGTTGTGTGTTTGTGTGTTGTGTGTTTGTGTGTGTGTGTGTGTGTGTGTGTGTGTGTGTGTGTGTGTGTGTGTGTGTGTGTGTGTGTGTGTGTGTGTGTTTTTGTGTTGTGTGTGTGTGCTGTGTGTGTGTGTGTGAGTGTGTGTGTGTGTTTTGTTTGTGTGTGTGTGTGTGTTTTGTGTGTGTGTGGGGTGTGTGTTTTGGGTGGATTGTGTGTGTGTTTTGTGTGTGTGTGTGTGTGTGTGTGTGTGTGTGTGTGTGTGTGTGTGTGTGTGTGTGTGTGTGTGTGTGTGTGTGTGTGTGTTTTGGGGTGTGTGTGTGTGGTGTGTGTGTGTGTGTGTGTGTGTGTGTGTGGTTTTGTGTGTGTGGTTGTTGTGTGTTGGGTTGTGAGGGTGTGGGGGGTTGTTGGGGGGGGGGTTTGGGGGTTTGGGGTGGGTGGGTTGTGGGGGTGGGTGAGTGGTTGGTGGGGGTATAAGTGGTGGGTTGTGGGGTGTGGTGGGGTGTGGTTGGGGTGGGTTTTGTGTGGGGTTGTGGTGGGGGTATAAAAAAAAAAAAAAAGGTGGGGTGGGGGTATAAAAAAAAATGAAACGGGTGGGGTATAAAAAAAAATGGAAACGGGGGGGGGGGTATAAAAAAAAAAGGGCCCGGGGCGGTAAGGGGGTTAAAAAAAAGGCAACTTTGGGGGTAGGGGAAGGTAAACAAAAAAGAAGATATATTGGAGGGTGGGGGGGGGTGTAAAAGAAAATGGAAGCAGTTGGGGGAGGGGGCGGGAGGAAAAATGTGGGCCGACTACACCAATGGCTTTTACGGCGTGTAGATGTCATGCTAAAATGTTTCTTCCTCCCTCTCCCTCCCCACACCACCCGCTTTGTTTCTCCCCACCACCCGCTGATTTGCACTTCCCTCCCATGGTGCACTTCCCTCCCACTGATAGTTTACTTTCCTCCCCGCTGATGTTGCACCCCTTTTGCCTCCTTCCTGCTGTGTTTACACCTCCCCCACCACCCCTTGTGCACTATCCACTTCCCATGCCTCCCTGCTGTGTTGCTGCCTCCCCACCACCCGCTGATGTTGCACCTCCCTACCGCTGTTGCACCTCCCACTCCCCCGCTGTGTTTGCACCTCCACTCCCACAGTGCCTCCCCCACCACCCACTGTTGCCTTCCCTCCCGCTGTGCGCTTCCCTCCCACTGCCTCCACTCCCCGCTGTTGCACCTCCCTCCCTGCTGTTGCACCTCCCACCACCGCTGGTCACCTCCCTCCCTTGTTGCTGCTGTGTTGCACCTCCCGTTTGCATCTCCCACTGTGTTGCGCTTCCCTCCCCGCTGTGTTACTTTCCCTCCCCACTTTGTGTTTACCCCCTCC
>JABMCL010001097.1:632500-635000 GCA_018857735.1 Alviniconcha marisindica
TGTTACACAGTCCGTATTGCTGTTACACAAACACATTTGCTGTTACACAATCCGTATTGCTGTTACACAAACACATTGTTTTGCTGTTACACAGTCCGTATTGCTGTTACACAAACACATCTGCTGTTAGGCAATCTGTATTGCTGTTACACAATCCGTATTGCTGTTACACAAACACATTCGCTGTTACACAATCCGTATTGCTGTTACACAAACACATTCGCTGTTACACAATCCGTATTGCTGTTACACAAACACATTGCTGTTACACATCGTATTGCTGTTAAACCAGGCAATCCGTATTGCTGTTACACAAACACATTCGCTGTTACACAATCCGTATTGCTGTTACACAAACACATTCGCTGTTACACAATCCGTATTGCTGTTACACAAACACATTTGCTGTTACACAATCCGTATTGCTGTTACACAACACATTGCTGTTACACAATCCGTATTGCTGTTAACAACCATTGCTGTTACACAATCCGTATTGCTGTTACACAAACACATTGTTTTGCTGTTACACAATCCGTATTGCTGTTACACAAACACATTCGCTGTTACACAATCCGTATTGCTGTTACACAAACACATTGTTTTGCTGTTACACAATCCGTATTGCTGTTACACAAACACATTGTTTCGTTCACAATCCGTATTTGCTGTTACAAAAAACACATTGTTTGCTGTTACACAATCCGTATTGCTGTTACACAAACACAGTACCATGTTTGTGACCAAACTGGTTACACAATCCGTATTGCTGTTACACACACATACACACCCTATGTGTTTTGCTGTTCACAATCCGTATTACTGTTACACAAACACATCAACACGTTGCGTTCACAACTTCATGCTGTTACACAATCCGTATTGCTGTTACACAAACCATTCCTGTTACAACAATCCGTATTGCTGTTACACAAACACATTGCTGTTACACAATCCGTATTGCTGTTACACAACCCCCATTACAGCAACCGTTGATGTGTGTTTCTGGTCAGGACGCGGAGTTAACTATTACTGCGACAGCAACGACACCGTCAACAGCTGTGTGGCGGGGGCGGTTTGCACCAACTTCAGATGCTTATGTGACAGCCGGGTGGCAGTGCCCAGGGGATCCATCTGCGGTAGGCACAGACTCCAGGCACTGGTTTACGACATCCTTCCTTCAACCACTGCCGTACTTAGTTACGCCGTAGGGTCCAGAAAACTGTCAGCTAACGAACAGTTTTTTGTCGGTGCTCGAACAGTAGTGAGTGTGTTACAAACACTCCGATAAAACAAGGCGTGTCATTCATACCCGCCAACAAAGTTTACACCCGCACAAATAAAACCACAATCGTTTGAATCGAGACGGAGCTCTTCTTTTTTTTTACCCGGGGTGGATGCGTCTCTTGTTTACGTGCGTGCTTGGGGCGCTAGGTTGCTTCTGCAGTCTTATTAGTACCCGAACCTTTCGGAGGGCGCTGACCGCGTCGCTGGACAGCTGCGCGGAGATAAAGAGTACTCCTTCAGTGGCGTAACCAAATCTGGCAGAGTTTGGCGGAAGCGGCCGGAAAGCGATGCTCGGAGTGTGTGGTAGGCACTGTCTCAGCCTGGCTCCAAGCACCCGTTTACCACACCCTTCCTCCAACCACTGCCACAACTAGTTACGTCATAGGTCTCCAAAAATAAGTCGGCTAACGGATGGTTTTTCCTTGGTGCTCAAACGGCAGTAAGTTTGTAATAGACGACTCAGATTAGGTCAGGCGTTTGCTTTATAACCGTCCACGTTGCTTCATTTGTAAAATCAAAATCGAGACGGAACTCTTTTTTTCTTCTTTTCTTTTTACCCGGGGCGGACGCGCCTCGCGTTTACGTGCGTGCTTGGACGCTATGCTGCTTCCACAGTTTTGTTAGTCCCCAGAGCCTTCGGAGGGCGCTGACAGCGTCAGCAGACATGCAGCTGCGCAGAAACAGAGATCGAATGCCCCTTCAGTGACGTAATCAATTCCGGCAGAGTTTGGCGGAAAGCGCCGGAAAGCGATGCTCGGAGTGTGAGTCACAGCCCGGGTCTGAAAACACTTCTGCAAGTTGTAAGGTACTTGTTGTAGTTGTAGTTGTTGTCGTTGTTGTTGTTGTTGTTGTTGTTGTGCTTTGTAGCGTTTCCTAGCTGAACGCTATAGATGCCAGACGGTGTATGCAATCGTACATTGACTCCATGGCGTGAAAGCGTTGCGGGTGTGACAGTTTGATCTTTTTATTTTTATTTTTTAATCCGCTTCGTGGACAGCCTCGCGTCATCTTCGGAAGCTTTATCTCCACTTCTGGGGAGTGCATGCTGTTACAAGAGGAGTTTATGGTTCCAAGGTAGTCGCCACACAAATACCCAGCGCGTACCGACATTTATCGTGGATTTGGTGTTCTTGTTGGTGTCAGAGTTGTCACACAATCCGAGTCAAGGCGGATGTTAAATTGTGAAATCAAACTCCAAACTCCAAGCGTTGGT
>JABMCL010001097.1:645000-655000 GCA_018857735.1 Alviniconcha marisindica
ATACTAATACCTTGCCTGTAGGGAAAAACATACTGATACAGTGCCTGCAGGGAAAAACATACTGACACAGTGCCTGTAGGGAAAAACATACTGATACAGTGCCTGCAGGGAAAAACATACTGACACAGTGCCGGTAGGGAAAAACATACTGATACAGTGCCTGTAGGGAAAAACATACTGACACAGTGCCTGTAGGGAAAAACATACTGACACAGTGCCTGTAGGGAAAAACGTACTGATACAGTGCCGGTAGGGAAAGGCATACTGACATAATGCCAGTGTGGGGACCGAAGTGTGAGAAAGTGCCAAAGGCATGCTTTTCCCCTCTACCAGCACTGTATCGGTATGCTTGTATCCCTGTTAGCACTGAACCACTAACAGCACTGCTCTGTGTACGCCAAACATGCACCGGTTCACGGTGTCACTTTATTTGAAGCCACTTACGTAGGGTACCTGTGTGTTTAGCTGTAACCTGCTGTAACCTGCTGTAACCTGTTGGCACAGGGCCCGTCATGCTTATTCTCTTCAGTTCCGCTGTAACGTTTCTTAAGGTAGTTATCAGTGTTTTGAGGATGTGCCTCTGGTGTCTCCACCCCCATCATCGCTATACCAGTATGGGCTTTTCCCTACCAGCACTGTACCAGTATGTTTTCCCTACCAGCACTGTACCAGTATGTTTTCCCTACCAGCACTGTATCAGTATGCTTTTCCCTACCGGCCCCTTCACTGCCGCAGCCTCTAAAATTTCCGGCCTGAAATATGGACGGACGTGTGTACAAACTGTATATTTTCCGGTCCTATAAACCACATCTACTCTCAATGCTATGCGTTTCGATGAAAATCCTTTTAAATTCCAGCGCTTTCAAATTTCGCACTTTTAATGGTCTTTTTCAAGTAACATCACGGCAGTGAAGAGGTTGATAATAATAATAAGAAGAACCAACACCCCAAATCTGTCTCCGTCGAGACTGTGTAAAGCCCGTTCTTAATTAACTGGGCGAATGTTTGTTCGCCGAACATACTTCGGACAGTTCGACGAACTATCATTCGTTTCTTAATTGAACTTTTAGTTCGCCGAACATGGTTCGGACAGTTCGACGAACTTTACTTCCTTCTCAACTGGCTTGTAATGAGATGCAAGCTTCGGCCCGAACTTGCGGCAGACGCGCAGCAGACAGCATGATCGAAAATGTAGGCTAAAATCAAGTCAAGTCAATATACTTTAATCATCCCTCACAGGGTAAATCAACTAACTACTATCCATTCTGGGTCTCCGAGACAAGGCTGCGCCTCCCACAAGTCACCAATTAAACTGAAAATTCCCTCCGAAGCGAGTGAAGAACCTAGCGACACCGTCATCCATTTTTATTTTTTATTTCTTCCTCCTCCACAGGAGAGCTCTGCTCTCAGCCAATCAGAGGCAATGTTCGTCGAATAGGGCGAATGTTCCCCGAACAAGTTAAGCGAAGCTTTTTGGACCCCGAATATAGCTTCGTCGCAGTTCGACAAATACTCCCAACTAGGTTCGCGAAGCAAAAGTTCGCCCAATTAAGAACCAACTAGGTTCGCCGAATACTCCCAACTAGGTTCGCGAACAAACATTCGCTTAAAGCCCGTTCTTAACTGGGCGAATGTTTGTTCGCCGAACATACTTCGGACACTTCGACAAACTATGATTCGTTTCTTAATTGAACTTTTAGTTCGCCGAATATGGTTTGGACAGTCCAAACTTTACTTCGTTCTCAACTGGCTTGTAAAGTGATGCAAGCTTCGGCTCGAACTTGCGGCAGACGCGCAGCAGACAGCATGATAAAAATGTAGGCTAAAGTCAAGTCAGTATACTTTAATCATCCCTCACAGGGTAAATCAACTAACTACTATCCCATTCTGGGTCTCCGAGACAAGGCTGCGCCTCCCACAAGTCAACAAATAAACAAATTCCCTCCGAAGCGAGTGAAGAACCTAGCGACCACCGTCATCCATTTTGATTTTGATTTTTTCTTCATCCACAGGAGAGCTCTGCTCTCAGCCAATCAGAAGCAATGATCGTCGAATAGGGCGAATGTTCCCAGAACATGTTGAGCGAAGCTTTTTGGACCCCGAATATAGCTTCGACGAATACTTCCATCTAGGTTCGCGAAGAAAAGTTCGCCCAATTAAGAACCAGATAGGTTCGCCGAATACTTCCAAATAGGTTCGCGAAGAAACATTCGCCCAATTAAGAACGGGCTTAAGGGACACAGCATTAAAAGACAAGTCCAAGGTTAGGGGTGATTTTTGACACGATTTCCGTTAAAGCTCGCTGAGAACGATGATGTAGTTGAAACTGTGATCTGAGGGTTATAAATGCACGAAAAAAGGCATTTTCTGTCGTACCGAAAGCGTCGCCATGACACCCAAATCACGTGACCATATGCCTACTACGTCACTCTGGGGAGTCGCTGCAAAATGGCCACTCGAAACTCCGAAGACGAAAACTGATACTTTGCCCGAGAGACCCACAAGGATACAGCCGTATCAGTTTGAGCCTGTCAGGCAGGAGTTTGAAAGAGTACCGGAACATCGTGTCAGCTTCGAGCAAACCCCATGCGGTATTCCATGGGGTTTGCGAAATCGCACTCACTGAAGTGCTCGCTACACAAATGGGCGTGATGCGGCGCAGCAAGAATGTCAGCTCGTTTGAATTGTATAAATTTAATCCACTTTCGCCTCACTGCGGGTCGATTGCGCGGGAGCTCGTGCATTGTTATACCTGGGGTCGTCTGCGAATTGTTACAGTTCGCGGCTACACAGTAGGCTGGCATAGTTAACTTTTTTGTCGACCACACGCATACACAGTTTACTGAAGAATCTAAGATGCCAACCGCACTGACTCCCCAGACTGACGTCACTTCCTGGAAAATTCACGTGACTGATGGAGAACCCGAGACTATAGAGACTACAGTCACGGGTTCTCCATCAGCCTACAGGAAATAAAATCGATTAAAAACCCAATTAAATCTTTTATTTTATTTTTTATTTCTTTAAATCTGAAACTAGTGACTCATTTGTCAATCATTTCGATGGTCATTTTGCATACTTAAAAACCTTGGACTTTTACTTTAAGGTCTAGTTTTCCATTGCGATTGCGTGTCGATTGAGTGTTATTTGCTCTTCTTTTTAATATTGCTGTATATAATTGTTGGTGACTTTAGGGTGGTTTAGCGATGTTTTTTAAAATTTGCGGTGTTTGACGTTCTAGGCTGCATTTAGCCGTTTCGTGACCAAGGCAGTTAACGTGTTAAATAAAAATAAATTTTTTTTTTACATACTTACGTTGGGAAGCAGAAGAGGCTCAGAGAGAGAGAGAGAGAGAGAGAGAGAGAGAGAGAGAGAGAGAGAGAGAGAGAGAGAGAGAGACCAGTAAAACAACACACACAGTATAAAACATGAACATAAGTCTACATATATTGTAAAACACAGAGTATCTTTGAGTCTGTAGGACACACACACATCCGAAACAGTCAGCCCTACCAGTTACACGCGTCAACGCATGCACTCACAGATCAAGCATTTTTCAACCAGTAAGAAAAGTACAACTCATCAAATCCAACCCTAAAGACAAAATACCTACACACGAACATCTCTATTCAGACTTTGCTTTGTCTCTGTCTGTCTGTCTGTCTGTATGTCTCTGTCCCCGTCTCTGTCTCTCGCTCTCTGTCTCTGTCTCTCTCTGTCTCTGTCTCTCTCTCTCCTCTCTCTCTCTCACACACACGCACGCACGCACGCACACACACACACACACACACACACACACACACACACACACACACACACACAACCACACACACACACACACACACATGCTCGCTCACAGAGACACACATACTCCCCTTCCTTCCCCCCTGCCCCCCCCCCCCCACACACACATCCTCGCTCACAGAGACACATTCCCCCCCCCCCCGACACACACACACACACATGCTCGCTCACAGAGACACACATACCCCCCCCCCCCCCCGCCCGACACACACACAAACAAAACACACACACACACACACACACACACACACACACACAAAATATGCTCGCTCACAGACACACATACCCCCTCCCTTCCCCCCTGCCCCCCCCCCCACACACACACACATGCTCGCTCACAGGACACACATACCCCCTCCCCCCCTCCCTCCCCCCCTGCCCCCCCCCCCCCCTCCCCCCCCCCCCCCACACAACACCCCCCCCCCCCCCACACACACACATGCTCGCTCACAGAGACACATACCCCCCTCCCTTCCCCCCCGCCACCCCACACCCACACCCACCCACAATGCTCGCTCACAGAGACACACATACCCCCCCTCCTCCCCCCCCCACCACACAATCCACATGCATCCCTCCCCCCCACACAGCACACACACTACCCCCCCCCCCCCCCCCCCCACACACACACACACACACACCCCACAACACACACACACAAAATGCTTGCTCACAGAGACACACATACCCCCCTCTCCCCCCCCCCCACACACACATGCTCGCTCACAGAGACACACATCCCCCCCCCCCCCTCCCCCCCCCCCCCCCGACACACACACACACAACAAATGCTTGCTCACAGAGACACACATACCCCCTCTCCCCCCTCCCCACCACACACAATGCTCGCTCACAAGAGACACACAACCCCCTTCTCCCCCTCACACGCACACATATGCACGCACGCACGCACGCACGCACGCACGCACACGCGGTTCGATTCACCTTCGGCCCGCCGCCTGTCCCTTCAAACATTGTGTTCTGTGGGACTTCGCCTCTCACAATGAATGCAGTGTCAAAATGGCTCTCGTCGCTGCCCATCGTAACGCAGGAGTCATTGCGGTGGTGACAGTGTTAAGTACAGTCTCCCTGTGACATCATATTCCAGGGAGCTCACCTTGTCGAACTTGTGCAGACGAGGTTAACAGGGTGGTTTTCTCCCTTGCCCCCTCTCCCTCCCGGATCCAGCACAGAGATACGTACGACACCATCGTTATAAGACCAACTTTACTCTTTCTCTCAAGCACATGGTTCAGGAGCTGTGTGAGAGTCGAGGTGGCCGTCCTGAGCTGTCCGTCCTAACGAGCCTTCTGGTTTCCGTGGACGTAAAGAATTATTGCACCCTGCTTCGGCATTGGTCACAACTTGTCCCTAATATGTCAGCTGACATCTGAGGACATTAAGCATCACTTCATCATCATCATTTCTCTCAAGCAGCCACAAAGTGGTCTTGGTCTGGCCGGGTCTTTATTCTTCTGCAAACGCGTTTCGGTCGCACGTATCCAGGGAGCGTACCCTGATAGGCTTGGGAAGGCAAGGTTTGTATGGAGGATTATCTCCCTTACCCCCCCCCCCCCCCCTTTTTTTTTTTTCAAAGCCAGCAACCAATTTTTTTTCTTTTCTTGTTTTTTCTTTCTTTCCCCCTCCCGTCCTCCTCATTTGTATTTAGATTAATATGTATCATTTGAGCGCTCAAGGCGTTGATAAGCGCATGATAAATGTACATTATTATTATTATTATTATTCGCGTGTCTGTTCGTTTATTCTGTAACGCCCTGGGATAACCGTAATGGTTGACAGGGCGTAAAACACCAAATTACTTACTCGTTTATTCTCTTGCAGTGTTTCGGTTTCTGATCATTTTACTGTTACCGACAGCTCACCTTGTTGGACTAGGGAAGTGAAGGTTACAGGATAATTTCTTTATCGCTGATTTTTCTTCTTCTTTCTTTCCCGGGACCTAGCGCAAATTATCAATATGTTTGTCTGTACTACGCAGACCTGTTTCCTCAGAGTCGGAGAATGACTGTCTGGGGCAAAACTTGGGAAGAGAATAACGAATAAATAAGCGAATGACCCCCCCCCCCCTTCCCCGCCCCAACAAACAAACAAACAAACAAACAAAAACAACCCATACCCCCAGAAAAAAACAACAACAACAACAAAAACTAAACAACAACAACAAAACAACAACAACAACAAAGAAAAACAAAAAATCAAACAAACCATCACCAACAACCCACCAACAACAAAAAACAAACAAACAACAAAACAAAACAAACAAACAAAAATATATTTAAAAAATCATGCTAGTGTGTTTGACAGCTTGTCTGCTCGAACGGTGTTCCGCAACTGCCTTTCTAATATCCACATTATGAGAAGTCAGAACAAAACAACAACAACAACCACAACAGCAACAAAAACAAACACAAACTACACGAACAGAGAGAGAGAGAGAGAGAGAGAGAGAGAGAGAGAGAGAGAGAGAGAGAGAGAGAGAGAGAGAGAGAGAGAGAGAGAGAGAGAGAGAGAACTCGAACTCGAACTGGAAAACTTTATTTTCCAAGGATTGTAGTTTAGGTTCATTTAGACCTGTCTAGAGAGAGAGAGAGAGAGAGAGAGAGAGAGAGAGAGAGAGAGAGAGAGAGAGAGAGAGAGAGAGAGAGAGAGAGAGAGAGAGAGAGCCAAACAAAGAGAACAAATAAAAACAACCTGAAATAAAAAGAGATCCCCCTACCCCCACCCCATCCATAAAGGCTTCCACCTCTAGCACACGTGAAGAATCTCTCTCTCTCAAAGAAACACACGCGTGCTCACGCGTTTAATTTATGCATACACTGAAACACACGCATGCACACCACACACACACACACACACTTTTTGTGTGGTTTATACACATTTCCATTCTCTAACGTGGGGGGGGGAGAGAGAGAGAGAGAGAGAGAGAGAGAGAGAGAGAGAGAGAGAGAGAGAGAGAGAGAGAGAGAGAGAGAGAGAGAGGTGCAAACAGAAACAGTCACACACACGCTGTGACTCACTACCCTGTACCCTATAATTGTCACAGCAAAATCCAAAACGTAAAACCGCCAATCGCCAAAGCCGAAGAAAAAATGCAACAACCAAAAAAAAAAAAAAGAAAAAAAAAAATTCGGCTCCCACGCGAAACGTGTTTCAATTCGATAGCTAGACGCGAGTGTGCTCTCTTGCCGTCGAGCAAACATCGACAGAGTGTGGCACACAAACTTCAGCATTGTGCTCGGCTGCTTGCCGTCCACGCATGCTAGTAGCACGGTGCAAAGCTGCCTGGCTAACCTGCCCGTTTGTCTTCACGGCTACAGATTCGATCCATTTAGCCACACCTCTTAATTCGGTTTTTATCCTCCTTGTGTGTGCATGCGCGGATTCAAGTCAAACTACACAGCCCGGCGTATATCCGTGTTTTGCGTCATATCCGTGGTGGACAGGTGAACACTGGGCCCTGGTCTCAAAAGACGACAATGCCGGAGCGTTGATCACGAATTGATCCGGGTTCGTTGTGTTGTGTGTGTGTGTCGGTGGGTCGGGAAAGGAAGTAGGTCAGGTGTGTCAAGGTGCTTGCTGAAACAGCGACAGGTGAGCCGAGCAGGCGTTTTGTTGTGGTGTGGTTCAGTTGAACTGGTCAGACATTTCCCTTTTTATTTTATTTTAAATATGTTATATATATATATATATTAGTTTGTCTCCCCCTGTCTATCTGTCGCACTCAGTCTAGTTGTCTGTCTCACTTGGTCTGACTCACTCTCGTGCATGTCTCGTGGCTTCAAAAAATGTGTCCGTGTCTTTCTGCACATGTGTGCTTGCGTGTGTGCATGCGAGTGTGTGCCAACTAGGTTGTGCTGTGTCACACAGTAATGTTGTTGTTGTTGCTGGTGGTGGTGATGGTGTGTGTGTGTGTAGGTGTAGGTGTGGTGTGTGTGTGGTGTGTAGGAGAGCGCGCGTGTGTGTAGGTGTGTGTAGGTGCACGTGTGTGTGTGTGTGTGTGTGTAGGTGTGTGTATGTGTGTGTGGTGTAGGTGTGTGTAGGTGCACGTGTGTGTGTGTGTGTGTGTGTGTGTGTGTGTGTGTGTGTGTGTGTGTAGGTGTGTGTATGTGTAGGTGTGTGTAGGTGTGTGTAGGTGCACGTGTGTGTGTGTGTGTGTGTGTGTGTGTGTGTGTAGGTCCGTGCGCGCGTGCTCGCATGGTAACGAACGTAGGCAATTTCTTCCTTTTACAATGCGATGAAAGTCCGTCGCACTTCTCTGTGTGGTAGAGCTGGTTGTCCTGACTGTAGAACACTACAAGGTGACACAGCTGACTGTAGAACATTACAAAGTGACACAGCTGACTGCAGAACACTGCAAACTGACACAGCTGACTGTATAACACTACAAGGTGACACAGCTGACTGTAGAACACTACAAGGTGACACAGCTGACTGTAGATCATTACAAACTGACACAGCTGACTGTAGAACACTACAAGGTGACACAGCTGACTGTAGAACATTACAAACTGACACAGCTGACTGCAGAACACTACAAGGTGACACAGCTGACTGTAGTACGCTACAAACTGACACAGCTGACTGTAGAACACTATAAGGTGACACAGCTGACTGTAGAACGCTACAAGCTGACACAGCTGACTGTAGAACATTACAAACTGACACAGCTGACTGTAGAACGCTACAAACTGACACAGACGACTGTAGAACGCTACAAACTGACACAGCTGACTGTAGAACACAACAAGGTGACACAGCTGACTGTAGAACGCTACAAACTGACACAGACGACTGTAGAACGCTACAAACTGACACAGCTGACTGTAGAACACAACAAGGTGACACAGCTGACTGTAGAACACTACAAGGTGACACAGCTGACTGTAGAACGCTACAAACTGACACAGCTGACTGTAGAACGCTACAAACTGACACAGCTGACTGTAGAACACTACAAGGTGACACAGCTGACTGTAGAACACTACGAACTGACACAGCTGACTGTAGAACACTACAAACTGACACAGCTGACTGTAGTACGCTACAAACTGACACAGCTGACAGTAGAACACTACAAGGTGACACAGCTGACTGTCCTGATTGTAGAACACTACAAGCTGACACAGATGCCAGGTGGCTGCGACCTGTCAATATCTAACTATGTCACAGGCACCAGGGTGTTCCATTTTGGGTCGGGGGGTGAAAAGAGTGACGCTGACTCATGTAGACGCATGCAGGCGAGCACGTGATTATGCTAGCCGGGAGGCGCCATATATATGTACACACACACACACACACACACACACACACACACTCACACACACACACACACACACACACACACACACACACACACACACACACACACACACAGGTCGACAATTAACCGTGAGCCTGTTTGGCCTAGCGGTAAGACATTGGGCTGGCAAGCAGAAGCACCTCGGTTCGACTCCGCGTCGGCTCTCCTTTTTCTTCAAAATGGTTGTGGTCTGTGGACACTGCCTTGTGACTTTGACCCCCACAATTAATGAAACATTAAAATGGCTCTCATCGCTGCCCTTCTTAATGCAAGAGTCATTGTGATGGTGACAGTGTAACGATAGGTATAATTATGATCTCCCCCTCCCTCCACCCCCACCCCTTTCCCCCCGTCGCTAATAAGCATTATGGCTTATGTGGACGTTAAGCACCATAATTATTTACTTACTTACGACAAGTAAGTTGCTTTACGTCCACAGAAGCGGGGTGGCTTATTAGGGACGGGAAGAAGGCCAACAAACATGCATGTGAACTGACATAACGAGGTACAATCGTGTGCTGGCTGTTACAGGTTTGCTCTAGACTTCTAATTATAGACTCACGGCTCTGTCTGTCTGTCTGTTCTGTGTGTGTGTGTGTGTGTGTGGTGTGTGGTGTGTGTGTGTGTGTGTGTGTGTGTGTGTGTGTGTGTGTGTGTGTGTGACACACACACACACACACACACACACACACACACACACACACACACACACACACACACACACACAGAGGCACGCACGCACGCACGCACGCAACCACACACGCACACACGCACGCAAGCACGCAAGCACGCACGCACGCACACACGCACACCACACACACACACACACACACACACACACACACACACACACACACACACACACACACACATAAT
>JABMCL010001097.1:665000-715000 GCA_018857735.1 Alviniconcha marisindica
GCCGGGGTGGCCGTGCTGGTCTTCAACCAGCCCCTGGAGGTGCCCACGGACCAGCGGTCTCTCTCCAGCCTCCGCAACAGGGACCCCGTGGACCGCCTACACCGGGAGGTCGGGGTCGGGGTGGAGGTGGAGGGGGAGGAGGGGGGGCCGGAGGACGAGGGGGGGTTCAGGAACCCTGCGGGGCACCTCCACCCCCACCACCACCCTCACCAACACCACCGCCACCGCAGGGGGACCGACCCTCCTCCGGAGTACAAGCACTTCGCGCGGCGGCCGACGGAAGACCAAGATCCCCAGCGGCAACAGCGACTACCACCGCCGCAGTCCGGTTACCACCGCCCGCAGCAGGACGACGACGTGGACGGCGATAGCGCCATCATCAACGGGGCTCCACGGCCTCGCGAGCCTCCTCACCAACCTCAGCTGTTCCAGCCTGGATCACGTGACCCTCATCATCAGCCTCGTTGTGGGGGTGGAGGTGGAGGCTTTGATTCGCGTGGCGGTCCCAGACGCCTCGTCGCCCATGACCTTGACAGCGCTTCCGGTGACCTTGGGGAGCCGACATCCAGCTACTACTGCTTCGGACGGATAGCCCCAGCGGGTGGTCGGCACCCACAGCCACACCAACAGCACGGACAGGACCGCTACCACACGTCCCCGTCATCGGAAGCAGACGTCACCGACGACGACGTGTCCCTGCACTCCGCTGTGCAGCAGCAGGACCTCCACCAGCAGCAGCAGCAGCAGCATCATCAGCAGCCTCCAGAGAACTCGTCCCCGCCTCACTACTCCTCTCACCATCTCTACAGCCCTGGGGGTGGGGACGAGGGGCGCGGAGGGGGGTGGGGGCTGCCCAACGGTGGTGGTGGTGGTGGTGGTGGTGGTGGTGGTGGTGGTGGTGGTGGTGGTGGTGGGGACTACGACGCCGCTGCAGACTATGACAGGCCCCGACCCGCGTCTCTTCACTCCTTCGGCGAGGACGGGGCCGCGTTGCGGTACGGGCGTCAGTTGTCGTCGTTGTCGTCGTCGTCGCCGCCGCCGCCGCCTCCGTCGCACGAGCGCTCCCGGCCGCTGCCCAGACAGACCTCGGCAGGAAGCGAAGGAAGCTCGCGCGTCGGCGCTCACCCCGCGCGTCATTCTCTCCATGACGTCACCGCTGACGTGGACAGGCCCGGCGCGGGCGCGAGCGCGAGGCTCGAACCGCGTGACGCTCGAGGCGGGGAACCGCTCGAAGGCAGGCGCCAGGCTGCGCGCGAGAACTCGCGAGACTGGCGGAAGGAGGGGGGAGAGGGTGGGGGAGGGGGAAGGGGCGCGCGGGCGGCGCCGCAACGTCATTCCCGTGACGTCACTGAGGCGGACATTGACGTGCCGTCTGGTTTGCCGCCGCCGCTGTATACTGAAGTTTAACCCTAGGACAGAAATGGTTGTCTGTAGTTCTAGTGTCAGCGAGTCTGGACTGAAGTTTAACCCTAGGACAAAAATGGTTGTCTTTCTGACCTCTGTATCAGCGAGTCTGGACTGAAGTTTAACCCTAGGACAGAAATGGTTGTAGTTCTGACCTCTGTGTCGGCGACTCTGGACTGAAGTTTAACCCTAGGACAAAAATGGTTGTCTTTCTGACCGCTGTGTCAGCGAGTCTGGACTGAAGTTTGACCCTAGGACAGAAATGGTTGTAGTTCTGACCTCTGTGTCGGCGAGTCTGGTCTGAACTTTAACCCTAGGAGAAAAATAAGTGTCTATAGTTCTGACCTCTGTGTCGGCGAGTCTGGACTGAAGTTTAACTCCAGGGCCAAGAAGTGATTGTAGTTCTGACCGCTGTGTCGACGATTCTGGACTAAAGTTTAACCCTAGGACAAAAATGGTTGTAGTTCTGACCTCTGTAGCGGTGGACTGGGAAGTTTAGATTGAAGTTTAACCCCAGGACAAAAATGATTGTCTATATAGTTCTGACCTCTGTATCGTGCATTGGGAAGTTTAGACTGAAGTTTAACCCTCGGACAATTCTTTTTAGTGATTGTAGTTCTGACCTCTGTAGCGGTGCCTTGGGAAGTTTAGACTGAAGTTTAACCCTAGGACAGAAATGATTGTAGTTCTGACCTCTGTAGCGGTGCATTGGGAAGTTTAGATTGAAGTTTAACCCTAGGACAAAAATGATTGTAGTTCTGACCTCTGTAGCGGCGCATTGGGAAGTTTAGATTGAAGTTTAACCCATGACAAAAATGATTGTCTGCTAGTTCTGACCTCTGTATCGGCGCAGTGGGAAATCTAGACTGAAGTTTGACCCAGGACAAAAATGACTGTCTTTAGTTTTGACTTCTGTATCGGCGCATTGGGAAGTCTGGACTGAAGTGTAACCCAGGACAAAAGTGATTGTAGTACTGACTTATGTGACGGCGCATTGGTAAGTTTAGACTGAAGTGTATCCTAGGACAAAAATCTCTCTAGTTTTGACCTATGTAACAACAGCGCATTGGTAAGTCTAGACTGAAGCAGGACCTCTCTGGTTTAACCTAGGACAAAAATCACTGTCTAGTTTTGACCTCTTTGCTCTGGAGTTAGGCCATAGACACCGGTTAGTGTTTACTTTGCCCATGTTTGGCACTTTGACGGTATAATGATGTGTGGCCAAATACGCCGGTTAGTGTTTACTTTGCCCATGTTTGGCACTTTGATGGTATAATGATGTGTGGCCAAATACGCCGGTTAGTGTTTACTTTGCCCATGTTTGGCACTTTGATGGTATAATGATGTGTAGCCAAATACGCCGGTTAGTGTTTACTTTGCCCATGTTTGACACTTTGATGGTATAATGATGTGTGGCCAAATACGCCGGTTAGTGTTTACTTTGCCCATGTATGGCACTTTGATGGTATAATGATGTGTGGCCAAATACGCCGGTTAGTGTTTACTTTGCCCATGTTTGGCACTTTGATGGTATAATGATGTGTGGCCAAATACGCCGGTTAGTGTTTACTTTGCCCATGTTTGGCACTTTGGTGATATAATGATGTGTGACCAAAGACGGTGTTTAAAGTTTATCGCTGAGTGTCCGTATGGATCCGGAACGGCCTACAGAACTGCGCTGCACATATATACGTGAACTGACACGCTTATAGCCTTATGGGTTGACTTGAAGGAAGGGCTGCTGGAATCGACAGAGGAGCATTGAACCACAGCCCAGTTCACCAACAACGTCCACATCCAGATCTGACTCGGGACCAAAGAACACTTGAACGCATAAGAAGAAAGTCTTTCCTCAGAGCAAATCTTAGCTCCATTTTGAAATTTGTCCAGAGTCTGCTTTGACCACCTTTAGCTCTTCGTCGATGTTTGACCAAAATTAATGCTGGACCTAAAGTCTGACGTTTGATCAAAGACAGTAATTATTTATTTGTCTTTGGTTTTGTCCATTTTTAATCCTTCATTGATGGAGGAATGAGTGAACAACTAGAAAAACAGAGAGAGAGAGAGAGAGAGAGAGAGAGAGAGAGAGGAGGAGAGAGAAGAGAGAGAGAGAGAGAGAGAGAGAGAGAGTTTAGTTTTGGTCCTTCATTGATGTTTAACAAAATACATTAAGTTACTATATAAAGTCTGAAGTTTGACCAAAGACACAAATCATAGTCTTTGTTCTTTGGAAACTTTGAACTAAAGATTGAAATTTTGACTGAAGACAGAAATTATTATCTTTGTTTTTGAAAACGTTAAACTTTTCATTGATGTTTGACCAAAGACAGCCAATTACTGTGTGATCTTTGACTTGACCAAGTTTAGCTCTTCGATGATGTTTGACCACTAAAGTCTGGTGACTTATGTCTGGTGCTTGACCAATTTTAGTTCTTCGCCCATGTTTGATTGATTGATTGATTGATTGATTGATTGTAAGTAAACATGGTGCTTAACGTCCACAGAAACCATAAGGCTTATTAGGGACGGGGAGAATGGGAGGAAGCGGGTATGGAGGTGGGGGAAGAGGGAGATTATATACCTATCACTACACTGTCACCACCAGAATGACCTGCATTAAGATGGGCAGCGACTGAGAGCCATTTTAATGTTTCATTAATTTTGAGAGACAAAGTCACAAGACAGTGTCTACAAACCACAATTTTTGAAGAGAAAGGAGAACCGAAGCGGTATCGAACCGAGGTCCTTCCGCTTACCAGCCTACCTCCTTACCGCTAGGCCAAACCGGCTCTCATTGATTGATTGATTGATGGTCGCTTTTATATAGCGCTGTTCTCCGCTTTCGAGCATACTCACGGCGCTTTATGTCACATGTGGTTCTAAATGAATGACTGTAGCTTTTTATAGCGCGTTTTGAATATCCACCCAAGTGGTATACTTACAGCGTATTTTGATTGATACATGGCTGGTGCCACGTGAGACTGCTGCCATTTTGGCGTGTTCTGTGTACACCATATAACCATGCACCATGTCACGTCAATTCATGCAAAGCCACATAAGTAGGAATTGACGACTATAGTTTAATCAGAGTTCAGGAGCTGTGTGTGAAAGTCGAGGTGGACGTCGTGGGCTTTCCGTCCTAAAGAGCCTTACGGTTTCTGCGGACGTAAAGCAAAACTGGACCGTGCTTAGGCATTGGTCATAGTTTGTCCCTAATATGTCAGCCGACATCCGAGGACATGAAGCTCTCTACATCATCATAGTTTAACCACTATAGTTGCAGAGAGAATTTCGGGCTGACCAGACAGTAACCACAGCAGTTTGCTTTGATCGCTGTGTTCATTCTCTCCCTGCACCTTCATTCTCTGTTTATAACTAACTAACTGCTGCTGATCTCTTTCATTTCACGCATGCTTCCCATGTCGGCCCCGAAGTTCTCATGTTTGTGCTTATAATTATGGCTGATGGAACTTCAGTGTATTTGAGACTCTATATTCTTGGAGGGAAGTTGTACTTAGAGTAGCTGGCTCTTCTCTGGAGTGGAAATGGGCGCTGAATGACGGGCAGAAATCAAAGTTGTTGAATTAATATTGCGTATAATTATTGTCGTGCCATGTTTTGAATATTTAGGGGGGAGGCGGGGGAGAGAGAAAAAAGGGAAGAGAGAGAGAGAGAGAGAGAGAGAGGGGAAGGGGAAGGAAGAGAGAGAGAGAGAGAAGAGGGGAAAGGGAAGAGAGAGAGAGAGAGAGAGGGAAAAAGGGAGAGAAAAAGGGGGGGGTTTGAAAAAAATTCACCCTGAAATTTATTTTGGTTTTTTTTGGTGGGGGAAGGGGAGAGAGAGAGAGGGGAGAGAGAGAGTTGAGAAAACTTTGACCCCCCTGCATTTTGGTTTTTTTGGTGGGGCGGAGAGAGAGAGAGAGAGAGAGAGAGAGAGAGAGAGAGGAGAGAGAGAGAGAGAGAGAGAAAAGGAAAAGTTTTCATTTAAAAAAAAGAGAGAGAGAGAGAAAAGAGAGAGAGAGAGAGAGGGGAGAGAGAGAGAGAGAGAGAGAGAGAGAGAGAGAGAGAGAGAGAGACAGACAGACAGACAAAAGACAGACAGACAGATTTGAACAAAATCAGTCTTGCACATATTACCAGAGGTAGAGAGAGAGGGGGGGAGAGAGAGAGAGAGAGCCGCTGTTTTAAGAAAAAGAACTGATGGTGCTGATTTGCGTGATATTTAATCTGCTTGTTCAGAAATATTTGTTGCTACTGTACGTTATACTGTTGCGATACCCAGCCCTCTCTTGGCCTGTGGAGGTCATCGTCCTTTTCATGGTTGGCTGGGCGAAAAAAATAGTTCCTTCATTGCTAGTACATTTTCAGCAAAATTTCCTAGCTTTAATTTTGATCCATGTTACATCTCTACACCTTCGGTAAAAAACTATTATTTTTTTTAGTGTTTAAAACATTTTTTTATATACACCTTCAGCAAAAATTGTTTGTTTGTTTTTTCTTTCTGCGAAAATAGTGTTTTGTTGATACGCCTTCGGCCAATTTTATGTTTACTTAAAAAAAGAAAAGAAGTATATATGTATATATGATAACAAAAGGCTTGGGGGGGGGGAGGGGGAGGGGGGGGGGCCCCCCAAAACTCTGAAAGTAAGGGCGTGTGTACCAGTGATTTATGTATCAAATTTTGAAGACAACTTCTCCCAGTGCACCCAGAATCGTGACAAACGCCAGGCGCGCTTGCACCTCTTAAGACGGGTCTTGCACCAAAGAGTCCGCGGTATGCGACAGGAAGTGGACACTTGAAGGCGTTTTGTACATAATGATGTAATCTGGCCCTGCTCGCCACGACTGGTCAGAAAATCAGCTTTCTAAACTGAATATAATATCCGCGAGGCGCCTAGGAACCAATCCTGATCATTTTCACTTTTTATCTGATCTCTTCCACCTGTTGTTGTGTGTGTGCATGGTTCAGGAGCTGTGTGAGAGTCGAGGTGGCCGTCCTGGACTGTCCGTCCTAACGAGCCTTCTGGTTTCCGTGGACGTAAAGAAAAATGGCTTCGGCATTGGCCCAGCTTTCCCTAATATGTCCACTGACATCTGAGGACATTAAACATCACTTCATCATCATCATCATCTTTTGGGTTTCCTTTGGGCCTTTTTCCGCTCGGGAGCCGACTCGCTTCGCTGTTGTTGTATGCGATTCAAAAAGAAAAGTAAACATTCCCTTCGTCCAAGAAACCGTAAGGTTTATTGGGGACGGGGAGAAGGGGGGGGGGGAAAAGGGAGTTATATACCATCGCTACGCTGTCACCCCCAAAAATGCCCCCCCTGCATTAAGATGGGCAGCGATGGGGCCATTTCAATGTTTCAGCAGGAAGTGACGGACAAAGTCACAAGACAGTGTCCTTTAAACCACAACCTTCTGAAGAAAAAGGGAGAGCTGAAACGGTATCGAACCGAGGTCCTTCCGTTTCCCAACCCAACCCCTTTAAAACCCCCCAAGCCCCCGGTTCCTAAATTTGAAAGCGTTTTATAGCGCCTTTTGAATATCCACACAAGTGGTGTACTTACCACGCTCTTTGGTTGTTGCACGGCTGGTGCCACGTGAAGCTTCTGCCGTCTCGGCGCACGTTCTGTGTACACGAGACAACCATGCGCCACTTTACAGTGCCATTTTATTCGAAGTCACGTGCATAGGGTGCATGCGTGGTTAGCTGTAAACTGCCACCTGCACTTCTGGCAGAATGACTGGGATCTTTTACGTGCTACTGATGAAACACGGGGGTGGAACGGATACCGAAGTGAGAGTCGGTACAGAAAGTTGACACCAGAGAAGAAAATTCTTCCGCCGGGACTCGAATCCGTAATCTTTGGACCCCAAGTCCGGCGCTCTAGCCACTGAACTATTCTCGCTCCCCAAGTTGATTAGTGGGTACTTTGAGAACTCTAACTCCATTAATTCTTGTGTACTAAGATTGCATGGTATACTTTTGTACGCAGTGTAGTTCTTTTGTTGCAAACTGTGTCTTTTCATTTTCTTGTTTGCACTTTGGCAGTGTTACGCATACATAAAAATATTGACTGCATTAAAGTTTTGTTTTTCTCTTTCCTTTTTAAAAATTTGACCTGGAAGCTATGTGATTTTAACTTTTAATGATGGTATGCCCGACCCTGTGTGTTGTGTGTGTGTGTGTGGGTGGGGGGTTTTTTGGGGGGGGTTTTTTTTAAATGTGTTTTGGGAAAACCCCCCAAAACCCACACATACACTCTCCCCAACCCCACAACACACTCCTCATGCACACACTACACACACACTTCTAAAACACAGACTCCCACCACCAAACTCCTCGCACAAACACGCTACAGATACACAAGCTCACACAACCATAGCCAAAAAAAGCACAATTCCAAAATGTACAAGTGATCTTTAATGGATTTTGCTGGGATCTGGTTGGGGTGTGGAAGCTGGGGGTGGGCGGTTGGGGTGGGGAGGGAGTGGGGTGGGGTGTATACAACACCATACAAAACAGAACAAAAAAGCACTCACCAAAATGCCCAAGAAAATGAGGTACATGTAATATAGGGGAGGGAGTGGGGCGTATACAACACCATACGAAACTGAACAACAACAAAAAAGCATTCACGAAAATATCCAAGAAAATTAGGTACATGTATTATCAAGACCCTGGTAAAGAAGTGGGAAAGTAGTAATGCCTTGACAATTAAGGCATGCTGGTGAAAGTTTTAACACCGACATGCAGAAAAGATGTCAAAATGGACATTTCTAGTCAAAGTGGAAAGACGTTGCTACAGCAGAAATACTCTGGCAGAGAAAGGGTTAACGGGCTGTTACAGGTCAGGTCCAGGTGGTAGACTGAGTACAATGACATTGCAGCAACAGCAGAAATACTCTGGCAGAGAAAGGGTTAACGGGCTGTTACAGGTTCAGGTGGATGGATAACAGAGAGCATGTCTGTGCAACGTTTCGCTATCTGATTAATTAGCTGATGCAGTCTACACTTTAACTGTTACACAGACCAAAGACAACTCAACTTTCTCTCTGGGGTGCAAGCCAGTAAGAAATGTCAAATTAGTATATATATATATATATATATATATATATCTAGTATACAGCTGTCACTGTCAAAGATCTCTTCAACTGAAAACAAAGTAAAACTTCTGACAAGAACTCAACACGTGCCTATAGTCAAGAAAAAATGCACACACCTCGAGTTATACAACCTCCAAGCCGCCCTTTTCTTTCCTGTTCTTGTTTGTTGTGGTATTACATATCACCAGAAGTAGAATGAATTAGGTATGGCACCATACAAGTATTCTTTCATCATCAGTCATCTTTAATCAACAAGCAATCAGAATTGTCATTTGTCATCATTCTCTCATTCACCAACTCACATCTTCTTTAACCAACCAGCAGTCAGTATTAATACTGTCATTTATCATCATCCCCTCATTTACCAACTCACATCTTCTTTAACCAAATCCCGCCAAATTTTCATTTATCATCACCCTCATTCACCAACTCACATCTTCTTTAACCAACCAGCAATCAGCATTGTCATTTATCATCACCCTCATTCACCAACTCACATCTTCTTTAACCAACCAGCAATCAGCATTGTCATTTATCATCACCCTCATTCACTAACTCACATCTTCTTTAACCAACCACTGAACCAGCAATCAGTATTGTCATTTATCATCACCCTCATTCACTAACTCGCATCTTCTTTAACCAACCAGCAATCAGCAATGTCATTTATCATCACCCTCATTCACCAACTAACATCTTCTTTAACCAACCACTGAACCAGCAATCAGTATTGTCATTTATTATCACCCTCATTCACCAGCTCACTGATGATAATCACAAAACCCAAGCAAGAGTAAGTTGGCTGCCTGCACAACAGACATTTATAAACATTTGTGGAGGAAAAGACAACAAAAAGGATACAAAATGACATATACACTGAACACATAATCATTTGTGGAGGAAAAGACAACAAAAAGGATACAAAATGACATATACACTGAACACATAATCATTTGTGGAGGAAAAGACAACAAAAAGGATACAAAAAGACATATACACTGAACACATAATCATTTGTGGAGGAAAAGACAACAAAAAGGATACAAAATGACATATACACTGAACACATAATCTTTAGTAACAGAGGTAGGGAGCTGCTATTAATTGGCAGAATTGTTGCTATGCTCTTTGCCTTATTATTTGTGGCCATTTAAAAATAAGAATGAACTTTGAAATCACCATGTCACATAAGAATGGTGTCCCTGTCTTAAAGGAAGAAATATTTTTAACAAAAAAAAAAATTAAACAAAAAGAACACCATAAATAAACAACATCAACAAAATATGGACAGGTTTTGAAAATAAAAAGCAAAACACACTAAAGTAATAACCAAATATTCAACCCAAACCAGACAAAAACAAAAAAAAACTTCAAAAACATACCAAATGGACTCACTGATTTGACTGAACACACACACACACACACACATACACACAACTACCATGAAACAACAAATATATCATTAACAGGTTTTGAAAAGCAAAACACACTATAGTGATGACTAAACACTAAAAAAATCAACTGAAACCAGACCCAAAAAAACCCAAAAACATCCCTACTTCTCCCACCTCAAAACAAAAAAAGAAAAAAAAGAGAGAGAGAGAGAGAGAGAGAGAGAGAGAGAGAGAGAGAGAGGGGGGGAACCCTCACAAACCACTACTGCAACAAAACACTCAAAAACACTACCAAAACCAGACAAAATATCCTTCACAAAAGTTCTCAATGGACTACAAACATCCACACCCACAAAAAAAAAACACAAACCACACCCATAAAAAATAAATAAATGCAACAGACCAGAACTATTTTTGGGGTAAGCTTGTTGACATCCACCCACTGTGGGCAGATAGGCATGTATGGTATGTTTGAAAGCACAATGTCCAGCCACTGTGAGCACACATGTATGCATGGTATGTTTGAAAGCACATCACCCACTGTGGGCAGACAGGCATGAATGGTATGTTTGAAAGCACATCAGCCACTGTGAGCACACAGGCATGTATGGTATGTTTGAAAGCACATCAGCCACTGTGAGCACACATGTATGCATGGTATGTTTGAAAGCACATCACCCACTGTGGGCAGACAGGCATGAATGGTATGTTTGAAAGCCACATCCCGCCACTGTGAGCACACAGGCATGTATGGTATGTTTGAAAGCACATCAGCCACTGTGAGCACACAGGCATGTATGGTATGTTTGAAAGCACATCACCCACTGTGGGCAGACAGGCATGAATGGTAGTTTGAAAGCACATCAGCCACTGTGAGCACACAGGCATGTATGGTATGTTTGAAAGCACATCAGCCACTGTGAGCACACAGGCATGTATGGTATGTTTGAAAGCACATCACCCACTGTGGGCAGATAGGCATGTATGGTATGTTTGAAAGCACATCACCCACTGTGGGCAGATAGGCATGTATGGTATGTTTGAAAGCACAATGTCCAGCCACTGTGAGCACACATGTATGCATGGTATGTTTGAAAGCACATCACCCACTGTGGGCAGACAGGCATGAATGGTATGTTTGAAAGCACATCAGCCACTGTGAGCACACAGGCATGTATGGTATGTTTGAAAGCACATCCCGCCACTGTGAGCACACATGTATGCATGGTATGTTTGAAAGCACATCACCCACTGTGGGCAGACAGGCATGAATGGTATGTTTGAAAGCACATCAGCCACTGTGAGCACACAGGCATGTATGGTATGTTTGAAAGCAAAATCCCGCCACTGTGAGCACACAGGCATGTATGGTATGTTTGAAAGCACATCAGCCACTGTGAGCACACAGGATGTATGGTATGTTTGAAAGCACATCAGCCACTGTGAGCACACAGGCATGTAGGTATGTTTGAAAGCACAACATCCAGCCACTGTGAGCACACAGGCATGTAGGTATGTTTGAAAGCACATCAGCCACTGTGAGCACACAGGCATGTTGGTATGTTTGAAAGCACAACATCCAGCCACTGTGAGCACACAGGCATGTATGGTATGTTTGAAAGCACGACATCCAGCCACCGTGGGCACACAGGCATGTATGGTTTGTTTGAAAGCACGACATCCAGCCACCGTGAGCACACAGGCATGTAGGTATGTTTGAAAGCACAACATCCAGCCACTGTGAGCACACAGGCATGTATGGTATGTTTGAAAGCACGACATCCAGCCACCGTGGGCACACAGGCATGTATGGTATGTTTGAAAGCACATCAGCCACTGTGAGCACACAGGCATGTAGGTATGTTTGAAAGCACAACATCCAGCCACTGTGGAGCACACAGGCATGTATGGTATGTTTGAAAGCACATCAGCCACTGTGAGCACACAGGCATGTAGGTATGTTTGAAAGCACAACATCCAGCCACTGTGAGCACACAGGCAAGTATGTATGTTTGAAAGCACATCAGCCACTGTGAGCACACAGACATGTATGGTATGTTTGAACGCATGACATCCAGCCACTGTGAGCACACAGGCATGTAGGTAAGTTTGAAAGCACATCAGCCACTGTGAGCACACAGGCACGTATGGTATGTTTGAAAGCCACATCCCGCCACTGTGGGCACACAGGCATGTATGGTATGTTTGAAAGCACATCAGCCACTGTGAGCACACAGGCATGTAGGTATGTTTGAAAAGCACCCCCACCGTGAGCACACAGGCATGTATGGTATGTTTGAAACACATCAGCCACTGTGAGCACACAGGCATGTATGGTATGTTTGAAAGCACATCAGCCACTGTGAGCACACAGGCATGTATGGTATGTTTGAAAGCACATCAGCCACTGTGAGCACACAGGCATGTATGGTATGTTTGAAAGCATGACATCCAGCCACTGTGAGCACACAGGCATGTATGGTATGTTTGAAAGCACATCAGCCATGTGAGCACACAGGCATGTAGGTATGTTTGAAAGCCAAAATCCCGCCACTGTGAGCACACAGGCATGTATGGTATGTTTGAAAGCACATCAGCCACTGTGAGCACACAGGGATGATGGTATGTTTGAAAGCACAACATCCAGCCACTGTGAGCACACAGGCATGTATGGTATGTTTGAAAGCACAACATCCAGCCACTGTGGGCACACAGGCATGTATGGTATGTTTGAAAGCACATCAGCCACTGTGAGCACACAGGTATGTATGGTATGTTTGAAAGCACAACATCCAGCCACTGTGAGCACACAGGCATGTAGGTATGTTTGAAAGCACGACATCCAGCCACCGTGGGCACACAGGCATGTAGGTATGTTTGAAAGCATGACATCCAGCCACCGTGGGCACACAGGCAAGTACGTACATTTGAAAGGACAAAAAAGGCTTAAGAGTCTGCTTTCAGTACTATGTCCAGATCTGTATGCAGATAGACTGATCTGGGTGAAGAGGGCAGTTCTTTACCAGATGAAGAAGGAGCTGCGAAAGGGCAATCTCTTCAGCAATTTTGGACAGCAAAGACAGGCTAGAAACAGGTCAGTATAATTATGTACTGTGATGCCCTCTCTACAGCAACTTTAGAAATCAAACCATCAATAAAATAGATGCAAAACAGAAGAAGAAAAAAGCAACAACAAAAAAAGCACAAGAAAGAAAACATCAAATACACTTCTGTTTGAAAAACACACCAATACACTTCTGTTTGAAAACCCCCACTAATACACTTCTGTTTGAAAAAAACATTAATACACTTCTGTTTGAAAAAACACACCAATACACTTCTGTTTGAAAAAAACACTAATACACTTCTGTTTGAAAAAACAACACCAATACACTTCTGTTTGAAAAGGACCAACTACACTTAGACACCAATAAGAATATTTTTGGAACAGTTCACAATTTTGTGCATCAATGTGACCGCCCATAAAGATGAAGGACAACCCCCCCCCCCCCCCCCCCCAAACAAAAACAAAATCTCCCAAATTTTACATTTTCTCCAAACTCTCTTTCACTCATATGTCAACATACACTTGTTCACTTCGTTTTTTTTCTTTCTTTATTTCACTGCTCAAAACTTCATTTCTCCATCTTCTGTTGCTTCAACCTTTTCTGGGTAATAATCTGTTTTATTTTATTTTCCCCACTGCAAACGCACCATCAACACTGATTACATCATCCACTAGAATACACTTGCATAAGCATATTGCTTTTGTGTTTCCAATAATTGTTGTTTGTTAAATTTATGTTTAAATTACATGTGTGTGTGTGTGTGTGTGTGTGTGAGAGAGAGAGAGAGAGAGAGAGAGAGAGAGAGAGAGAGAGAGAGAGAGAGAGAGAGAGAGAAAATGTGTGTGCTTGTTTATGCGCAAGCATGCATGTGTACGAGCATGGATGTGTGTGTATGTTTGAATGAAAAGATAAATACAACAATAATAAAGCCAATCCCTATCCTGGACCTCACTTTACATAATCCCCCCCTCCTCCCTCCCACCCCCAAACTGCCCCCTACACAACCCCCCCTGGCTGGTCTGCCTCGAGGTCAATTTCCTGGATGAAGTGCCGGAGTCGCAGGATCTCCTTGAGCCGGTTGGGGATGGGCAGGTGGTCCAGGGACGGCAGGATGCTTTGCCCTCTGTACACCTGCCCAAGGTGGACGCGCACTCGGATGGTGGCCAAGTCTTGCAATGACCGCGGCTGTTGGAGGGAGAAAAAAAAGAAGAAAAAAAGAAAAAAGAAGGAACGAATTATCATTCTGCTGCATTGTGTCCAATTTTGACATTTTGAAGATGCATTCTTAAGTCTTAGGGCATGCTTTAAGGTCAACATTACAAACTGCTGCAAATGGACAGGATACTGAAGGACACAAATTTTTTAAGACCAACATTACTAATGTAATTAATGCAAATGGAAAGAACACTGAAGGACATAAAAAATTTAAGACCAACATTACTAATGTAATTAATGCAAATGGAAAGAATACTGAAGGATATACAAATTTAAGATCAACATTACAAATATAATTACTGCAAACAAAAAGAATACTGAAGGACATAAATTTAAGACCAACGACAACGTTACAAAAGTAATTACTGCAAATGGAAAGAATACTGAAGAACACAACAAATTTAAGACCAATGTTACAAAGGTAATTACTGCAAACAAAAAGAGTACTGAAGGATGTACAAATTTAAGAAACAACATCACAAACGTAGTAACTGCAAATTGAAAGAATACTGAAGGACACAAAAGGTTTAAATCAACATTACAAACGTAATAATTATAATAATAACGTTCTTCAAGGAGCTGGAGAAATCCAGCTGCCCCGGACACCTCACCTGGTGGATGTAGTGGTGGATGAAGCGGAAGAGCTGGCGGTTGTGCATGACGCGGATGTTGCGGGGGTACTGGCGGAAGATCTGGGGGGTGAAGTGGGCGCCGGCCATCAGCAGCAGCTTCAGCGTGCGCTGCCGGTTGTTGAAGATGGCCCAGTAGATGGCAGACGTGTGGCTGCAGAGGGGAAGGGAGACAAACACTGCAGCGTTGACAGGTGGAGAGGAAGTGGGAACAGATCGGGGCTGGGGGTAGGGGCGTGGGGGGCGAACACTGGATTGTTGATGGGTGGTGACCAGACCACCAACACACTCCCTTGTCATCAACCAGGTCCAAGTCACTACCTCACTCACACGTCACTGACAAGGTCCAGACTACCACAACACTCATTTGTCATCAACCAGGTCCGGAACACTACCACACTCACATGTCACTGACCGGGTCCAGACCACCAAGACACTCATTTGTCAGCGCTCAGGTCTAGACTACCACCACACTCATTTGTCATCAACCAGGTCCAGATAACCACTCTCATTTGTCATCAACCAGGTCCAGACAACCACTCTCACTTGTCATCAACCAGGTCCAGATCACTACCACACTGTCATCGCCCAGGTTGAGACTACCACAACACTCATTTGTCATGGACCAGGTCCAGACTACCACCACACTCATTTGTCATGGACCAGGTCCAGACTACCACAACACTCATTTGTCATGGACCAGGTCCAGACTACCACAACACTCATTTGTCATGGACCAGGTCCAGACTACCACAACACTCATTTGTCATGGACCAGGTCCAGACTACCACCACACTCATTTGTCATGGACCAGGTCCAGACTACCACCACACTCATTTGTCATGGACCAGGTCCAGACTACCACCACACTCATTTGTCATGGACCAGGCCCAGACTACCACAACACTCATTTGTCATGGACCAGGTCCAGACTACCACCACACTCATTTGTCATGGACCAGGTCCAGACTACCACCACACTCATTTGTCATGGACCAGGTCCAGACTACCACCACACTCATTTGTCATGGACCAGGTCCAGACTACCACAACACTCATTTGTCATGGACCAGGTCCAGACTACCACCACACTCACTTGTCATCAACCAGGTCCAGACTACCACCACACTCACTTGTCATCAACCAGGTCCAGACTACCACCACACTCACTTGTCATCGACCAAGTCCAAACCACCATTGCCCTCATTTGTCATTGAACAGATTGACCACCACCACACTCACCTGTAATCAACCTGGTCCAGACCACCATCACACTCACCTGTAATCAACCAGGTCCAGACCACCACCACACTCGCCTGTAATCAACCAGGTCCAGACCACCACCACACTCACCTATAATCAACCAGGTCCAGACCACCACCACATTCACCTGTAATCAACCAGGTCCAGACCACCACCACACTCACCTGCAATCAACCAGGTCCAGACCACCACCACACTCACCTGTAATCAACCAGGTCCAGACCACCACCACACTCACCTGTAATCAACCAGGTCCAGACCACCACCACACTCACCTGTAATCAACCAGGTCTTGACCACCACCACACTCACCTGTAATCAACCAGGTCCAGACCACCACCACACTCACCTGTAATCAACCAGGTCCTGACCACCACCACACTCACCTGTAATCAACCAGGTCTTGTCCACCACCACTCACCTGTAATCAACCAGGTCCAGACCACACTCACCTGTAATTAACCAGGTCCTGACCACCACCACACTCACCTGTCATCAACCAGGTCCAGACCACCACCACACTCACCTGTAATCAACCAGGTCCTGACACCACCAGACTCACTTGTCATCGACCAAGTCCAGATCACCATTGCCCTCATTTGTCACTGAACAGGTTGACCACCACCAGACTCACTTGTCATCGACCAGGTCCAGAGCGGCGCCGTGCTGGATCAGAGTTCTGGCATTCATCTCGCAGCCAAAGTAGACACTGGCCAGCAGTGGAGTCTCGCCGTAGCGGTCGCGAGAGTTCATGTCTGCCCCGTGGGTGACCAGCATCTCACAGGCCTCCGCCAAGTCCAGCCTGGAAAGGAGGCATTCCCAGTAAGCATGCCGGATCCGACCGCATCAGATCCGGATTGGCTCGGAAGCACTGGCCAGAAGCAGGCCGGATGATTCTTGCACACTGGCTTGCTTCTGGACCAGATCCATATGAGTTCTGACCAAAACCTGACACAGTCAGCCAGAACCAAATCAGATCCGGCCTGGTTTTGCACAGTATGATCCAGGCCGTCTGTGGAAGAATGCAACTGAGTCTGAAAGTGGGAAACTGGCAGCAGGCCGGTTGCACTCTGCTAGAACCTGTAGAAGCCAGGCCCAATGATTCTTGCACACTGGCTTCCTTCTGAACCAGATGCATTTGGCCAAAACCTGATCAGGCCGTCCAGATCAGATCTGGGTCAGCTTTGCACAATATGGTCCAGGCCTTCTTTGGAAAAACGGAACTGAACTGGATGCGGGAAGTTGGATCCGGCATATAATATAGGATCCGGCCTGATTCTGGCTGTATGCTGGCCGTGACAGCCATAACGGACTGTAACCAAAATGCATCTGAATCAGATCTGGCATGTTTACTGGGTTGCCTTGTATTTCAGTCTCTTCTTCTGGAGTCAAAGATGTCTATTCCAGCCGCCCTTTTGTAGGGGATGGGCAATTTAGAACAGTAACATGAGGCTCGGAACCACCTCTCAAAAGATAGTTGCAACAATCAATTTGCTTTGGGGTGGGGGAGGAGATCCAGTATTTTTCACTTCAAAACTCCCAGACTTAAAGATCATCTTCCCACACCACGTTACCACAGCTCAGTTAAAGTAAACAAACGTTTTGTTTGCAAGTGGTTTCAAGTTAAAAGGCACAGCAGTTTTCCTAAAAATATAATTTCCCTTACTTCTGAAAGACTGTACAAACACTGGGGAAGACAGCGATTGTCCATCGCACTTAAAATAGGGGGGTTGGTGGGGGGTGGTGGTGAAACTGCCTCCCAAAATTGAAAAAAAAGGTTTATAACAAATGTCTCCAAAAACTGAAAACAATGGGTTTACGACAAATAATCAAACTAGTGGCTGTGGTCACTCAATAGAAAGATAAAATTGGCACAAATGACACGAGGGGTCAACATTAAAAAAAATATTAAAAAAAAAGAAAGAAAGAAAAAAATGGAGCATATGCAGACAGATCTCTATCAGTAAAGTAGTGAGCAGTGCTCACCTGGACACGAGGGTCAGCGGTGAGTTCCCAAAGACGTTGTGTTCATTGATGGAGCATCCCAGCTCCAGCGCTCGTCGGATCAGCGGCACGCTCTGGCTCAGCACGGCGGCGTGGAAGAAGTTGCCATGGTGACTGCTGAAGTAGGGGTTGGCCCCGTTGTCCAGGAGGTAGTTGACCAGGTCCATGTTGCCGTCGTACACGGCCATGAAGAGGGCCGTGGAGCCGTCGCTGCCCTCCTGGTTGAGGAAGCGCACCACGCTGTGGGACCGGCTCTCCTCCCCGCCCCCCTCCCCACGCTCCAGCTGCTCACGCAGGTAGAACATGTCCTGCCACCTGTTGCCCGTGGCCGCCATGTAGTCGTAGCCAGGGGAACCAAACTCGATCTGGAAGACAGGCTCTTCAGGAGTTGTGGGCCCTGAGATATTGGAAGTGGAGGTGGCCGCGTGGGCCGTGGCGCTGGCATCTGCTTGTTTGGATTGTGGGCTCGATTCCTGCGGAGCAGCTGTGGCCCCACCCTCAGATGATGGTGAAGATGAGGGCGGGGTGGTGGCATCTTTGGAATGATGCTCGTTAGCAGATTCTGCACTGCCATGGGTGTAAGAGGAGTCGCTGCTGGTGGTAAGGTTGGCATGACCTCTCACTGGGCAGCTGGCTCGCACTGCAGGCATGCTGGGAGTTTCACCGCCAGACTGGCCTTCCCCTGAACTCTCTGTCTCTGCAGTCTTTGCCTCAGTCCTGGCCATGGCGCCTGCAGTCCGTTTCTTCACCGCAGCCTCATCTATGACTGCGTCTTCTATAGTGAACAACATGCTGCATGGGTTGGGGGTCTCCAACGTCCTGGCACCGGGGGCAGGTTTGGTTTTCTCAAAGCGGGAGGTTGGGGCCCCGTGGTCCTGTCGCGTGTGGTGATACCGGCCGCAGAGACCGGCGTGTTCAACACCTGCTTCCTGTGCGTCACCCCTGGCTTCTGCACCTGGCGAGCGGGCCACGCTTCTCCACGAACCCGTGTCCTTACCTGCTGAGCTGGGTTCGGTGTTGGACCGATCCGCTTCAGCTTCCAGGGAACCTGCGTCACCTTTTCCTCCGCCTCCTTCAGCCTCTGTAGCAGCAAAAGGTTCCGTCAGGGGAGAGCTGGAATCCAACTCATCCAGAGAAGACGGACCCTCGGCCACGGTGACCAAAGGGCTGGGCGAGATGGATGACACTTCACTCCTCACGTGGTAATCCTTCCCCTCTTGCAGAAAGTCCTGGGAGGAGGAGGGGGTGGTGGTGCCGGAAGCTCCACGACCGGCGCTAGACCCACCGGCTCCTTGGCCGCTGCTGATACCAGCAGTGGCAGAACCAGGGGTGGATCCTAAGCACTGGTCACTGTGGGGCAGCAGCTTGAAGTAGTGCTCCTGGAAGCTGGTGGTGGAGCTGTCCGGCACCACGTACCGGTCCTTGTTCCCCACCCTGGCCGACTCTGAGGCCGGGGCCTCCATCTCTTCGTCGGGGTACCCCATCCTCCCACACACCTCCTCCACCAGGAAGCGCACAAACTCAAAGTTTCCCTTGAAGCAGGCGATGTGCAGCGGGGTGTATGTCTTCTGGAAGAACGAGATCCGCGTCCGCCGGTTCGGGGACGCCCCCGCCCGAATCAGCCTCTTGGCGATCTCCGTGGAGATGGGGTCCTCCGTCAGGAGTGCCAGGCCCACGGGCGTGTGCCGCTCAAAGTTGGGCTTGTTGAGGTCGGCCCCGAACTGGACGAGGAGGTCGATCATGGCGAGGTCGAGGTTGCGGACGGCCTGGTGGATGGGGGCCTCCAGGCTGTCAGGGAAAGTCTGGTTGACATCCTCCCCATGCTCCAGCAGCAGATGCCCCAGGTGCACGTTCTTGCGCAGGATGGCCACCATCAGCGGGGACTGGCTGGTGAAGAGCTTGTCGTCCAGCGAGACGGTGCGCAGCAGGTGCACGTCGGCGCCGTACTGGATCAGCAGGCTGGACACGGCCGAGTTCTTGTTCATGGCCAGCTGGATGGGCACCAGGTTGCCGCAGCACGGGGAGTTCACCTGCCATACACATAAAATACAGTGGGGAATTTACCTGCCACACACACACAATACAGTGGGGAGTTCACCTGCCACACACATAAAATACAATGGGGAGTTCACCTGCCACACACATAAAATACAGTGGGGAGTTTACCTGCCACACACACAGTGACACACACAGTGACACACACGCACACACACACACAATACAGTGGGGAGTTCACCTGCCACACACATAAAATACAATGGGGAGTTCACCTGCCACACACATAAAATACAGTGGGGAGTTCACCTGCCACACACACACAATACAGTGGGGAGTTCACCTGCTGTACACATATAATACAGTGGGGAGTTCACCTGCCACACACACACACAATACAGTGGGGAGCTCACCTGCTACACACACACACACACAATACAGTGGGGAGTTCACCTGACACACACACACACACACACAATACAGTGGGGAGTTCACCTGCCCTACACATACAATACAGTGGGGAGTTCACCTGCCACACACACACACACACACACACACACACACACACACCCCACACACACACACACATTTTAAACAAGCCAGGGCCAGGCTAAGAATAGAATTCTCACCTTCCCACCATGCTTGAGCAGCATCTCGACCAGCGACACCTCGTTGAGGAGGATGGCCAGGCCCAGAGCGTTCATGTCCTCCAGCCCATCACACAGGTTGACATCTGCCTTGAAGTCCAGCAGCGTCCACAGCAACTCCTCATCGCACGTCGACAGTGCCGCCATCAGTGGAGTTTCCAGACCTACATGTGCGGCACAGCACCACAGCACAAGGTGAACGCACAAAAAGATTCAGCTCAGTGCGGTTCTGGATGGTATATTCAAATCCCTGCATGGCTGGAAAGCTCTATTTTGTGATTCTAGGGGTATCTGCCAGATCTGACCCTCTCCTTTCTTTCCTGTAAGTGTACAGGAGATAGTCCCCATGAATGATCATAGTTTTCATACTCAATCCCAAATTATGTATAAGTTCTGTCACTGTTGTCTTTGAGAGTTCTGGCTTGCCTTAGCGACAGTAACCATTTCTTGTCCTTTCCATCCATACACACAGACCTACACACACACACACACACACACACACACACACCACACACACCCCCCCCCCCCTACACACACACACAAATGTACACACATACTTGGAAAACACACATTTACACACACTTACAAGTATTTAAGTCATAAATATGATACACTAAGAAACATGCCTATAACAACACCCTTATAACACACCTAGCTATGCCCCCCCCCCCCATCTCCCCCCCACACCCACAGTTAAACCATGCTCTGAAATAACCCTGTACACACCCACTACTTGTTCCCCCCCTCACCCCCTTCCCCCCCCTCCCCCCCCCCCCCCCCCCAACCAACTCACATCCTAAGACCCACCTAAAAAACGCCCTTCAGTACCCAACTATCCTCTGTCTCCCCCTCCCCCCTCTCCCTCCCCCGGCCCACCAACTCACTCACCCACTGTCTCTTCCCATCTCTCCCTCTTCTCCCCTCCCCCATTCCCCCTCCAACTCACCAACTCACATCCTGAGACACATGCCTAAAAAACACCCTTACAACACTCAACTACTCTCTCTCCCCTCTCTCTCTCTCTCAGACCAAACTATGTTTGCACATCCACCCCTTTTCAACCTCTGCCCCAACCCCCCCCCCCCCACCCCCCCACATGATGCAAGTCTAACCTGTAGTGTAATTGATATGTGCACCCCCTGCCAACAGTTTGGCGATGGTTTCCAAAATGAGGGTGCGAGTGTTGGATTTGAAGACACCGGCGCTTTTCCACACTGATGACTTGGTCATGCTCTCTGTTCGGGACTCGGCCAGAAACTTCTGATACAGCTTGATGACTCGGTACACTGGCCATTTCGCTTCACACTCGCACCTGTCTCGCTCTGCTTGGATCTGCTTTCTGACCTATCAACGGACAAGATCCAAACACATATCTGGTAGAAAAGAAAGCTATTTAGCATTTATTAGGACAAAATGCAACATGTACATTTTTGGGACAATCCATTTATCAAGCTACAAAACGACACTAAAACAACTGTTAAATGGTGAAAAATGAGATGTAAAACTAAGACACTTAATGACTTATCTGCTTTTATTTTATTTTAATTGTTTCGATGCAGCTTCTTGAGCCCATGTGTCAAAAATGTTTTTCATTTTGATGCTTTAGTTGTACAACAATAAAGACTTATTTAATTGATCATTTCACAGTACACTCTTTGTCTTACCTCTTCAAGTTTCCCGGCCTCTATAGTTGTGCACAGTATACAGGACAGCTGCGGGTGTGGATGTACACTGTTGCCTGCCATCCTGCTGATCTGGCCGTCTGAGGTCAGGAAACTGACTGACCCTTATCAGCAGTGTGTGTTTAGCCTTGGTGGAGGGTATCTTCTCGACTTCTGTGTCAACGTGCCCTCTGACTGAATCTGGACTGTCTGAATCGGGGCCACCACATTGCTTATAAATTGTATGTAATCCTAGTTCATCTCATGGCAGTATTACTATTAGTTCTTATCAGTACTGAGCATTTAATTACACAAGATTGGAAGTAAATATTCAACGAGCTGTCTGTGCACAATAAGTTGAATAACCTTTCTGAACCTGATCTCAATACAATATATAAATATATATATGATTGGTACTGTGCTAAATAAAGCCCTTCACTCAGACACAGACTGTTACACTGGCTCAGTGGCTAAAACTTAGTGTCATTATCATCGCACTCCTGAATCTTACGCAACACGTACACACATACTCACACACACACACACACGCACACACACACACACATGGTCAATACACACAGTAAAGACACACATACAGACAGACAGACAGAGAGACAGACAGACAGACAGACAGACAGACACACACACACACACACACACTCACAGTCACACAGGGACAATACACACACACACACACACACACACACACACACACACATCATACGTTAAGTTGTGATAACAACCATGTTCATCATTACTGTTGTCTTGTTGGATCTGAGGCACACAAAGGCAGGGACCCATTAAAGATGCGGGCAGTCTCTTTAAATTATAGGATTGCCACTACTAGTAGTACAAGCTGTGGTTGCAACCAATGCAAGGGTCAGTGAGATACTGAACTAAATAGCTGTTTTTAAAACCCAGTCAACCATGACGGTCATAACACTTATCAGGGCAATGGTCAATCTGGGTTAAGTAGTAAAAGACCTGCAAGAAATCCTCACACGATACATGGAGTTTATAGAGCTCACATAATGCCGCATGGACACAAACTATTGATTAACTTAATAATCTCTTGAGAAACTCACTCAAAACGGTTATAACACAGCGCTTCGTCCTTTTCATATGATTACATTGTATTACAATGGCAGGTAATCCAACAACGCGATTTCTTGGTTCAGAACTAACCACGAAATCAAAATATGGCACAGGTGGGCTAAATGAGTAGATTATAAGCAAATGACTGAGAAATCGGTAGTTTGTGTCACCAGTTAAATTTATTTGTGACCTTACTCCACACGTGGAATGAATTAAAAATAACGCATCTCAGTACATATCAAATTCCTTTTAGCTTGGAAAATCATTAGTCAACAATATTATTATGAGAAATAAAAATTAACATACCCTACGTTGCCTAAAGTTCAGTCTCAGTTGAGTACAGCAGACAGCCTTGACACATTAAACCAAACGATACGTAATTTTCGTACTTATTTAAGATAGAATCTCAGCTGACTGAACGGTACGAAGACATTGAGAATAATTGTTATGTATGATTTGTATGATTAACGGAATACCAATCTGTCGACGTTTTGTATTCTCGGGTTTGGCTTCATTCGAAACTACAACACAGGAAGTCAACCTTTTCCTCAGCGCGAGATTTTTCGTCGTCCAAAAATGAGTCTCTCACTTCGGTAAGAAAGTTTCACTCGGATTACGTTTTGCTCAGAATATTATATATATATATTTTTTGGGGTGACTGATGCGTTGTGTTTTACAGAAAACGAGATTCTTAGCACATTTCATGAACGGTTTTTGTGGAAGGTCGTATTCCTTTTACAACAAATCACAGTCGTCTAGGACGCTTTTGGTTCATGTCCATGCCTGTCAGTGTCACTAGTGTCACTGTCAGTGTCAGTGTACTGTCACAGTCAGACAAGCAGCACCATAGAATCATTAGAATGGCATTGTATATGTAGTGTGGCATGAGTCATAGAGTCATAGAGAGGTAAAATCCAAGGAGACGGTCGGAAATTCCTGGACCGTTTCAAAAGTTATTTTGGGTCACAAATATCATCACAATCATTAAATGAGATCCATATCTACCGATTACAGCCAAAATCCGCAACAAAAGGTGTTTTTTTTCATATATTTTTTTTCTTTGATTGTCAGTCCGAGTCGGCGCATGTTGCCCTTTGACGTTTGACCTAGTTTCCCAGTAACAACGTGAACGCTTCCATAGTGCCGATTTTGGCAAGACAATCGTACTCACAACTCAACGTTCTCAGATTGCAATTTTGTCCATACATCATTACATGTTTTTGGTTTTTAATTGCCATAGCTTGTTTAACGAGGCCGCTTACCTAGCAGCACTTCGTCGGCTTTATTCGCCATTTGCAATCCGTGACGCCAACTCGAAACAATCAAAGACAAACAATATATGAAAAAACTCACCTTTTGTTGTGGATTTTGGCTGTAATTGGTAGATATGGATCTCATTTAATGATTGTGATGAGATTTGTGACCCAAAATAACTTTTAAAACGGTCCAGGAATTTCCGACCATCTCCTTGGATTTTACCCATAGAGATTTCATCAGAGTCAAATTCTGTGCAGACTCGACAAAAGTCTTTTGGATGAGACTATAAACCGAGTACCCCTGTGTGTATCATGTACATGTACAAAAAGATCACATACGCACTTTAAAGCACCTGTAGTCCATGTTCAAATTTGGTGGATCATGGAATTGGAAGCACCCAAACAACACAGCATGCAGTAAAAATGTTAGTAGTCTTCAAATTGTTGAAATTGGTCACTATCTGGATGAAGAGAAGAATACTGGCTGTTCTGTTGTATATTAGGGGTATATTAGCTATTAATATATATTATACTTACTACCATAATAAGTGGAAACTGGAATGTTATTCACTTAAGTCTTAGTTAATCACTTAATGTGACTTAGTGTTAATGAGTGAGTTAACTTTTTCCTCCATGAATATTGAGTATTACTATTAGTATACTATAAACTGTGAGTAAGACTTAATGTTAAGATTTTAAGACAGCCCCCCCCTGCGCTACCCCTTCAAATTCCTTTGCAGTTTTAAATTTCTATTTTATATGAATTGTTCAGTGCTAATGATCAATGATGATGACGTGAACCTTTATCCCCATTGCAGGGTTCGCGTTAATTGGTAATTTCCTGTATTTTACCAGATAAGATAAGCTTAATACCAGAAGCAAAATCAACAGTTGATCTGATGATCATATACATAGTTGCTGTTATTTCGTTTGCCATGTTAAAAAAACATTTTCCCTGATGTATTCGCACTGGTTGACTGGGCATAAAAGCCCAAGTTACTTACTCTAAAAACAACAAAAAATGAAGCACACTGAGAGTGTGTGTGTGGCCTGTGTGTGTGCATACATGTGCACTTGTAAAGTTGTATGTGGTATGTGGTTGTGTGTGTGTGTGTTGGGTGGGGAAAGGAGCTGGGTGATTGCTTGTACAACTTAGTACTTAGTAGTATGGATGGCCATGCTCCTGACTATCTGACCAGTGACAGTGATTATCTGATCAGTTTCCGTGAACCATGTTCACCACACCTGTCAGTGTGTCACACTGGTTTGAAAAACGTCTAGCATGATCATTGCTACTGCCAGCGCTAATGTTGTGGTTTTCATGGTGCACAGAGCGGAGTTTGCCCTGGACAAGAACAAGAAGAAGAAGAAACGTGAACTGGCCGATGAACAGAAACAGGAGATCAAGGAAGCCTTTGACTTGTTTGACACAGACAAGGATCGCTACATTGACTACCATGAACTGAAGGTTGGCGCGGAATGTTTTCCACTTGATGTGTCCCACATGGGGGGGGGGGGGGGGGGGGGGTGTAGGGCAAAGTGTTTGATCCATTCCTTAGTGTGGAAATGTGTCAGTACTGTCACTCCTGGGTGCAGCGGGTTTTCATAGCTCCTTTAATGGTTTTATGCAGTAACTTTGTATACAAGTGTGACACGTTATGTGTCATGCGGCTAGTGTTGTTGAAGCTTTTTTGTTGTATTTTCTTCTGTGCGCGTATACTAATATTAATAAGCAATATTAGAAATTATTACTGTAATCATATTTGTGAAAATCAGAATGTTGGAACTTGGAGTGTTGTAATCTTGTAATAGTCCTTCTCTCTGTTCCCCCCTCCCCTCATCCCTCTCCCTCCCTCTCTCTGTTCCCCCCCCTCCCTCTCCTTCCCTCTCTCTGTTCCCCCCCCCCCCTCCTTCCCACTCTCTGTTGCCCCCTACCCTCCTCCCTCTCCCTCCCTCTCTCTGTACCCTCCCCTCCCTCTCCCTCTCTCTGTACCCCCTCCCCTCCTCCTTCTCCCTCCCTCTCTGTTTCCCCCCTCCCCTTGTCCCTCTCCCTCACTGTCCCCCCTCTCCCCTCTCCCTCCCTCTCTGTTCCCCCCTCCCTCCTCCCTCTCCCCTCCTCTCTCTGTTCCCCCCTCCCCTTGTCCCTCTCCCTCACTGTCCCCCCCACTCCCCTCCTCCCTCTCCCACCCTCTCTGTTCCCCCCTCCCCTCCTCCCTCTCCCTCCCTCTCTGTTCCCCCCTCCCTCCCTCTCCCTCCCTCTCTGTTTCCCCCCCTCCTCCCTCTCCCTCTCTCTGTTTCCCCCTCCCTCCTCCCTCTCCCTCCTCTCTGCCCCCCCCCCCCCTCTCACTCTCCCACCCTTCTCTGTTCCCCCCTCCCCTCCTCCCTCTCCCTCTCTCTTTCCCCCTCCCTCCTCCCTCTCCCTCCCTCTCTCTGTTCCCCCCCCCCCTTCCCTCTCCCTCACTTCCCCCCCCCCTCCCTCCTCCCTCTCCCTCCCTCCCTCTGTTCCCCCTCCCTCCTCCCTCTCCCTCCCTCTCTGTCCCCCCCCCTCCCTCTCCCTCCCTCTCTGTCCCCCCTCCTCCCTCTCCCTTCCTCTCTGTCCCCCCCCTCCTCCCTCTCCCTCCCTCTCTCTGTTCCCCCTCCCCTCCTCCCTCTCCCTCCCTCTCTTCCCCCCCCCTCCTCCCTCTCCCTCCTCTCTGTCCCCCCCCCCCCCCTTCTCACTCTCCCTCCCTCTCTCTGTTCCCCCCTCACCTCCTCCCTCTCCCTCTCTCTTTCCCCCTCCACTCCTCCTCTCCTTCCCTCTCTCTGTTCCCCCCTCCCCTCCTCCCTCCCTCTCTCTGTTCCCCCCTCCCCCCTCTATTTTCTTCCCCCCCCCCCCCTCCACTCCTCTCCTTCTATTCTACCCCCCCCCTCCCCTTCCCCCCTCCCCCCTCCCCCGTCCTTTTGCCTCAAGTTGTTAAATAGATTAGACTGAACCTAAACTATAATCATTGTAAAATAAAGTTTCCGAGGTCAATTTTGAGTTTTCCACATATTTTCACCCTTCTTAATGTGAAACTAACTGGTTCCGATTTGTGTGCACAGGTTGCAATGAGGGCTCTGGGGTTTGATGTGAAGAAAGCCGACGTGTTGAAGATCCTGCGAGACTACGATCGTGAGGGTACTGGCAAAATCAGCTTTGACGACTTCAATGAAACAAGTGAGTTGATTTTGCATTGGTTGGTGCTGGCTTTTTTGTTCATTAGGTCTGGGAGCGGCGATAATCATTTTAGTCATTATTCCAGTCGTTCTGCCTCCATTATACAGTACATCTATGTGTTTGAACTGCTTCCATATTATTTACCATCAGATGTTCTCTTGTTCGGATGTTATTCAACTTATTGAAATGGGAGAGAGCCACTTTACAGCTTAATCACTGCGTATGTTGTTTGAAAGAAATCAATATTTTTGGAAAAATCTAAATTTGAGATCATTTTTAGTTATGTTTGTGTTATTCACCTTTTAAGCATGGTTTAAAATTGTATATATAGACCCATTTTAAGATGTACACACTATCACAAATTAAATATATAATATCAGATGTGTATTGCCCTGATATAACCGTACTGGTTGACTGGGCGTAAAACACCAACTTACTTACTTACTCTTATAGTTTAAGATATTTTTTTTAGAACTTCCCAGGTGGGAAATTTGGGTTGGCTTACCTGGGAAGGCACAGCAGCCACAGTAGCAGTGCTAACCGTGTGTGTGTGTGTGTATGTGTGTGTGTGTGTGTGTGTGTGTGTGTATGTGTGTGTGTGTGCGTGTGTGTGTGGGTGTGTGTGTGTGTGTGAGGAATACAATGTTATGACTGTATAACTTATTATTTTGAGGTTTCAATGTGTACATTATTGTTGATCTTATACTGTAGTTGGAGGGTGTGGTGTGCTCGCTTGTCGGTGAGATACGGCACGATGTAAATGACCACTATTATTATTATTATTATAATACTACACAATTTTAGAAAGGCATTACAGGACATCTGTTCTGGTTTGTATTGCAAATTATTGTTATTATTATTCATAGCTTTTATATAGCGCTATTCTCTGCTCTCGAGCAGACTCACTGTGCACATGTTGCATGCGATTCTGAATGAGTGACTGTATCCTTTTATAGTGTGTATTATTAATATCAACAGAAGTGTTGTACTGGTAGTGCTCTTTGGTCGCCCTGATATAACCACACTGGTTGACTGGGTGTAATTTGCTTACTTACTAGCACTCTTTGGTAGTTGCATGGCTGGTGCCACATGAAATGCTGCCATCTTGGTGCAAGTTCTGTGTACACCATTATTGTGCATCAGTTGAGATCATGAGAAATTTTGTGTGTATGTGATGGCAGTGACAGACATGATGTTGGAGAGGGACCCCCAGGAAGAAATCCTGAAAGCATTCAAACTGTTTGACGACGACACCTCAGGAAAGATAAGCCTGCGCAATTTACGGCGAGTGGCCAGGTGAGTTCTGAGTTCTGCCTTAAAGGGGAATTGAAGGAAAGTGAAATTTATGAAATGTGCAGAAAGTTTCACAGAAAGTTTCATTTGTAGGGCATCCTGGGTCCCCCATCCCTAATAGTCAGTGTGGTCTGTGTGGATGTGAAGCAACAGTGGAACGAATCTGTGTTTTTCTGTTGCGCAGGGAGCTTGGAGAAAACATGACGGACGAGGAGCTTCGCGCCATGATTGACGAGTTTGACAGGGATGGTGATGGCGAGAGTATGGGCTTGTGCTTTATTTTTTCTGTGTGTGTGTGAGTGTGTGTGTGTGTGTGTGATGCTTGTGCATGTGTGTTTTTGTGTGTGTGGATGTGTGCGTGTGCGTGTGTGTGTGTGTGTGTGTGTGTGTGTGTGTCTTTGTCTTTGTGTGCCTGCTTGTGTGTTTGAGTGTGTGTGTGTGTGTGTGTGTGTGTGTGTGTGTGTGTGTGTGTGTGTGTGTGTGTGTGTGCATGCATATGTGTCTGTGTGCATGTGTGTGGTGCATGTGGGTGTGGGAGTGGGGGCAGGTGTGTGTTTGTGCATGAATGCGCATGCATGTGTGCAGTTTTATGTGTATGTGTGTGTGTGGAGGCATTTTGTGTATATGTGTGTGTGGAGGCATTGTGTGTGTGTGTGTGTGTGTGTGTGTGTGTGTGTGTGTGTGTGTGTGTGTGTGTGTGTGTGTAGCATGTATACTTGTGTATGTTTTGAACTGTGGCATATTTTTTGTCTGTACATTTTTGAAAGATTGAACAAATTCACCCAAAATATCAAAGAGAGTTCACCATTGTGTTATTTTGGGTAAAAATGCATACAACTGTGTATGCAGGTCTGTATGGCACACTTCAAATACTGCTGTGTATTTGTTGCTTCATTCTGTTTACTTGCAGTCCTAAAATGTATAGTTTACTGTTTGGTGTTTGCCTATTTGTTTGTAACACTACTGTCTCCAGTACTGTAAACCTATCAACACTTTGTTTGTTTCAGTCAACGAAGATGAGTTTATTGCCATCATGACTGGAGACACATAGCCACCTCATCAGAACCCAACTCCACCGTAACGCAAAGTGTTTTCACCTAATGGGAAGTTAAAGGAGCCGGACTTTCGAGAAGGGTTTGCCCAGCATGTAGAGGAGGTTGAAATAAAAACAGAAAAGCAAGTATTTTATTTTTTAAATGCGTTCCTGATTTTGTTATAATTTTCTGATCAGAAGTTTTGCGACGAATGACTGGCAGGACTGGGTTCAACAGGACAGACGGTGTCTCAGCTGGACTGTGTGGTACACACCACTTCCTTAGTGTTGAATATGAATGTTGTGTGCTCACGTCACCTGAGGAACAAGATCAAAAGAGGGTGCCAGTAACCAACAGGCCAGCTGTGTGACTGGGTGGCATTTTTTACAGTTGAGTCCTGCGGTCATCATTAATGCAAGAAGACTTCTAAAATGAAAAAAAGAAGTGAGTTTGTGTGTGTGTATGTGTGCGCGCACATATGTGTTATTTATATTTAAATCACCTTTTACTGACTTTTAAAGAAATTGTGTACGTGCATGTATGCTTTTTTGTGTAATTGCTATGTCTTAAGTGAGCTGTAATACATATGATGCTTTATATTTTTGTTGTTGTTACTGTGGCCAAATCGGTTTCCCCACAGGGACAAATAAAGCTGTATTGTAAAATCAGTGGAGAGTTTTAAAATGGAATCCTCAATTTGAAGTTTTTATTTCAATCTCTTTGATGTGTTATCTGCCTGTACATGAGATATTTTGAGAAAGATGGCTCCTTTAATTCAGTGGGACCAAGACTCATTCTGCCTGTGACATTTGACTGTCTTGTAGATCACTCTTGTGATAAGGACATGTGTGTGGTGAGGTTGCCACCCTCTGGTGTATACTGGGTGTATGATGGCTGGCTAGAACTTGGAATCAGGTAAACTGAGTTGCACTGACAACCAGAAAAAAAGGAAAAAAAAGACAAAAAGACATGTTAGTAACAGCTCAAGGGAGAGCATAAAAGAGTGGGAGTGTATGGCTGAAGGAGTGGAGTTGTCTAACTTCGCATGCGCTGACACAAATAGTGGTGTAGTAGGTATTGTCTCCTTTCGCTGTTTGAGTGGGAAAGCCATTTAGAGGCTTCTGTCTTCCACCCAATGTGTGTCCCGGGGGTGCACAGGAGCTGTGGGCATTGCTGTGAATTTATGTGGGAAGATGTGATTGGATTATTGTGCTTCAAGGTTTAACGTCCACAGAACCCATATGGTGTGTTAGGGATGGGAAATTGTATCGTGCTTGTTGCTGCTGTCGAAGCTGGGGGCTGGAAATCCGTTTTAAAAAAGAAAAAAGATCTGGAACCTAAAATTGATGTTGTTTGAATGTTTTAAGAGGCAAATGAACAAGAGGAAAAATGGGTTTGACCATGACTAGCTAATATGCATCTGTTGTGGTTTAATGAAGGAAGATGTATTTGGATATATTGTGCTTCTTCAGTGTTTGACATCCACAGAAATTGTGTGGTTTGTTAGGGATGGGAGATTTGAAATGACTGTGCTTGTTGCCCTTGTAGAAGCTGGGGTCTGGAGTCTGTTTTAAAAAAGAAAAAAGATCTGAAACCTGAAACTGATGTTTGAATGTTTTGAGAGGCAAACGAACGAGAGGAAAAATGGGTTTGACCATGACTAGCTAATGTGCAACTGTTGTGTTTTGGGTCCAAAATTTGGCACACATTTCCTGTCTAAGTTTTGAGGTTGTGCATGGACCTGTGTGTGTGATTCTCTGCTTTGTTCACATTACACCTGACTAGGTAGCCCATGGACCAGGCCAGGTTTCCAGGTTTTTCACCATTTTGAAGACTGGCAGGCCTATGGGTACTGTACAGACTTTCATCACATTATGCGCCTTTCTGCACGTTTCACACCCATACATACATTTCCACTTTTACATATAATTATTGCCCTGCCTTTCATGTCTTTACATATCTTTCCATGCCTTTCACACCTTTCCATATCTTTCATGCCTTTCCATGCCTTTCACACCTTTACATATCTTTCATGCCTTTCCATACCTTTCACACCTTTACGTATCTTTCCATGCCTTTCACATTTTCACATACCTTTCCATGCCTTTTACACCTTCACATACCTTTTTATGCCTTTCACACCTTTACATACCTTTCCATCCCCTTCACACTTTCACATACATTTCCTTGCCTTTCACACCTTTACATACCTTTCACACCTTTCCATACCTTTCACACTTTCACATACCTTCCCATGCCTTTCACACCTTCACATACCTGTATGCTTTTTACACCTTTACATACTTTTCACACCTTTACATACCTTGCCATGCCTTTACATACCTTGCTGTCTATGTGTGCCTGTGATCAAGTGTTGAAGATGGCGGTTCAGCCTGTCTGTAGTTCTGACCCAGTGTCATTTTATGACTGGGATTGTTTCCCTTTGTGACTGAGTGTGACTACTTCCGTTTGTGTGTGATTGTGTCCCCTTCGAGTGTGATTGTTTCCCTTGTGTCTTGACTGAGTGTGATTACTTCCCTTGTTTTCTACTTCCCTTTGTGTGTGATTGTGTTCCCTTTGAGTGTGATTGTTTCCCTTGTGTCTTGACTGAGTCTGTTTGTTTCCCTTGTGTCTTGACTGAGTGCGATTGTTTTTTCTACATCCCTTTGTGTGTGATTGTGTTCCCTTTGAGTGTGATTGTTTCCCTTGTGTCTTCACTGAGTCTGATTGTTTCGCTTGTGTCTTGGCTGAGTGCGATTGTTTCCCTTCCACTGATTGTTGCTCTTGTAATGCTCCTTGTGACTGAGTATGATTGTTTTGCCTTCGTGGCAGTGAGTGTGATTGTATCACGTATCTCATTGCTATACCAAGTTAAGTGACCATCTTTTCTTCAATTTACAAATGGAAGTGATCATTACTTGGCGCTTCCCCGCCCCCCCTTAGCACCCCCCCCCCCCCCCACCCTCCTTTCCCCACCGTTTTTCTTCTTTTTTTTTTTTTTTTTTTTTTTTAACGTCTAGTTATGCACCTAAGTACTTGCAACTGTAACCGTTTCGCAATCTAATCACGCACATTGAAAATGAATCATCTGTATTACACATGAAGGCGAGTGTATATTTTTGTGTGGATTTTATTAGAATAAATAGTGAAATGTAAGTCTTGTTTTGCTGATATTGTTTATGTTTGTCTTTTATCATTTTCATTGTGTGTGCGTGTGTGTGTGTGTGTGTGTGTGTGTGTGTGTGTGTGTGTGTGATGATATAGTTTACATTCCTTGTTTTGAAAGTTTGAACCTTGGGTGTTGAGAGTGTTAAGTGGAAACAAACAATAGATTTAAGCCAAAGCATCAGGACCCTGAATAAAATTATGCATGATGCGTAAATAGCCCCTCTGTTCGCGTTTTTCTTGATATTGGTATGCGTCAAGCTCAGATGGGACTTTTCGGCATGCGTGAACCTCAAATGTCATTCGACATGCGTGAAGCTCAAATAGGACTATTCGGCATGCGTGAAGCTAAGATAGGACTAATGGGCATGCGTGACGCTCAGATAGGACTGTTGGGCATGCGTGACACTCAGGACTATTGGGCATGCGTGACACTCAGATAGGACTAATGGGCATGCCTGAAGCTACGATAGGACTATTGGGCATGTGTGACGCTCAGACATGACTATTGGGCATGCGTGAAGCTACAATAGGACTATTGGGCATGCGTGACACTCAGATAGGACTATTGGGCATGCGTGAAGCTACGATAGGACTATTGGGCATGTGTGACGCTCAGATATGACTATTGGGCATGCGTGAAGCTACAATAGGACTATTGGGCATGCGTGGCACTCAGATAGGACTGTTGAGCATGCGTGACACTCAGATAAGACTGTTGAGCATGCGTGACACTCAGATAAGACTGTTGGGCATGCGTGACACTCAGATAAGACTGTTGGGCATGCGTGACACTCAGATAAGACTGTTGGGCATGCGTGACACTCAGATAGGACTGTTGGGCATGCGTGACACTCAGATAAGACTGTTGGGCATGCGTGACACTCAGATAGGACTGTTGGGCATGCGTGACACTCAGATAAGACTGTTGGGCATTTCGTGACACTCAGATAAGACTGTTGGGCATGCGTGACACTCATATAGGACTGTTGGGCATGCGTGACACTCAGATAGGACTGTTGGGCATGCGTGACACTCAGATAGGACTGTTGGGCATGCGTGACACTCAGATAGGACTGTTGGGCATGCGTGACATTCAGATAAGACTGTTGGGCATGCGTGACACTCAGATAGGACTGTTGAGCATGCGTGAAACTCAGATAAGAATGTTGGGCATGCGTGACACTCAGATAGGACTGTTGGGCCGGCCTAATCGCGTTTAAAGTTACGCACTCATCTTTGCACGTGCACGCAGCCTTCGCACCGAATAACAATGGCGCCCCAGATGCTGCCGTTACCGACGTGTGACCCACTCCCACCAGTTCAGTGCTAAGTCGCAGCAGCCGATCGGCCCTAGACACAGAAATAGCCACTAGGGGTCGATTCGGGTGATCTTCACTTGTTTGCAGAATTACATTCTTTAGACCTGAAATTATCATGTAGTTATGGTATTTTGGTTTAGAGATAGCATTAAACAGTCTGTGTGTCTTTCACTGCTTATTCTGCACCGAGCTAGACTAAGTATTAATAACTGAAGATGGAACAAAACACCCCCGCTACAAACAACAACAAAAGCAACACTTGTACAGACCGACACCGACCCACGTACTGTTGAAGAACGGACATTATTCCGAAAAAAATAAAATAAATGTGGATTCACACATCAAAACACACCATAATCATCACAAACAGCGAAGATGAGACGTGAAAATCTCGAATGTGTGTTTGTAGTGCGTTTTTGCCGGTGTGTGTGTGTGTGTGTATAATACTTTATGTAAATTGTTTTGGTAGGACTACGCTCTACATGTGTATAGAATATCATATTTAGGTTAATATGTATCATGTGAGCGCTCAGGGCGTCGATGAGCGCATGATAAATGTACCTTATTATTATTATTAAGGGGTCATTGGGTAACTGACATCTGCTATAGTCAGTCGCAGCGACCTTTCATTCAACTTTGAACTTGAAACGATTACGTACGTGGAAGTAGAGTGGGACTTACGGACTCGTTAGCTAATCGGGATTAGGGTCTATTCGCCTTAAGCTTTGCTTTTCATGCATACAGGCCCAGGTGAATAAAATAGTTTATTGTCAGTACGGTTGTTGTTGGTGGAATCACGTACTATGCTGACGAAATACACTGATATAATTATTTGGAGCCCGCACAAGGTAATTCGAACTCTCTCTCTCTCTCTCCCCCCTCTCTCTCTCTCTCCCTCTCTCTCCCCCCCCCCCCTTGTCATCTTCAACGGACTATTGGTTGGTACTCGTTAGCAAGGGGGTTGCAGAAGTGGTACTCTGTAGTCCCCCCCCCCCCCACCCACCCACCACCACCTCGAAAGTTAATATGAAGGAACAGTAACACCTTCGTCTGACTCGGTTTGTCACTATCTTAGCACCTCGAAGGGTGTGATGAGAATATGTCTGTTTGTCTGTTTCTTAGCACCTCGAAGGGTGTGATGAGAATATGTTTGTTTCTTAGCACACCGAAGGGTGTGATGAGATTATGTCAGTATCTTAGCACCTCGAAGGGTGTGATGAGAATATGTCTGTTTCTTAGCACCTGGAAGGGTGTGATGAGAATATGTCTGTTTCTTAGCACCTGGAAGGGTGTGATGAGAACTTAGCACCTCGAAGGGTGTGACGAGAATATGTCGGTTTATCTGTTTCTTAACGTCTCGAAGGGTGTGATGAAGCTATGGTGAGCGCGTGGCTTGCAAATTGTTCAATGAATTAAGCAGTATGTTTATAGCTTTTAGACACGGATAAAACGAAACTTCAGCTTGTATTTTTTTTTTATTCCTCCAGAAACATTTCAGTTCAGCTACGTTCATCTCGCGTTGATTCGCTGCATCAACGAAGCGGACTTATCTGTTTAGCAGGCATGCTACGGTTCATACACCGGAAGTTTGATATCCGGAATGTTTGTATACACATTTATTTGATCCAAGATTTTGTTTTAAATCTAGTCACCTAGGAAGAAGAAGAAGAAGAAGAAGAAGAAGAAGAAGAAGAAGAAGAAGAAGAAGAAGAAGAAGAAGAAGAGAGAGAGAGAGAGAGAGAGAGAGAGAGAGAGAGAGAGAGAGAGAGAGAGAGAGAGAGAGAGAGAGAGAGAGAGAGGGGAACAGGAAAGAAAGGAAAGAGTAGGGAAAAGTGCAGCAAAAATTACTGAAGTCGCTATAAGCATTAACATAATTTATCTACATCAGCAAAAACACATTATTTGCAAGCGATTGACGGCAACACCAGACTATTTACTAGACAAGACACGGCAACAAATGGAATGAAAGCAGCCTCCAGATATATTTATTCCTCCACTGGGGTTCCGAAAATTATAAAACCGTTCATGAACCTAAACAAGATCCACATTTTCATGGTTTGATTTTGATCTTTGTTCTGACAAACAAAACTGATGCGCATAATGTACACAGAAAGCCAATAAATAAATCATACAGCTGCCATAAACAGCTCTTCCTTCATTCATGAGTTTAGCATTCGTTTCGCAAAGTATGGAGTACACGCATAACATATTCACCGTAACCCGGATGTACACCATTTCGCCCACTCCCCTAAAGAAGAAGGAAAAAAATGATAAAAAGTCAATGTAAAAAAATGGGAAAAAGACCAGTAAAAATGAACAAGTACAGTTGATTTTTGAAGTGTCAATGTGGTGTTACTTGCGGAGGTATCTGCATACTTAACACGTTCAGCGCAGGGACTTCTTCTTCACTTTGGGTGCTACTTTCTTTTTCTTTAAATTCATGTTCGTTACCACCGTTCCGCAAACGCCTGCTTCCATTTTCGTTTCTACATTTGCATATCATTTGCATGACAAGAAAGAGTGCTACTGCTAGCTGTCCAATGAGATGGACTGTTGCCGCGTAGTTCACCGAAAGGAATACAACAAAGTTCATTCTGCAAAGGTGACGGCGGGGCACACCTCTTTGCCCAGTCAGAACAGAGTACAGATCTCTCGTCCAATGAAAACAGAGTACAGATCTCATGTCCAGTGAGAACAGAGTACAGATCTCTCGTCCAATGAAAACAGAGTACAGATCTCATGTCCAATGAGAACAGAGTACAGATCTCTCGTCCAATGAAAACAGAGTACAGATCTCTTGTCCAATGAGAACAGAGTACAGATCTCTCGTCCAATGAAAACAGAGTACAGATCTCTTGTCCAATGAGAACAGAGTACAGATCTCTTGTCCAATGCAAAACGGAGAGTAGAAACGCAAAGGGGAGCACGTGACGTCATTAATATTCATGTTGGCGAGGTCAAGGTGGAAGGGGTCAGTGGAGGAAGCCTCTTCTGCCGTCTTACACGCGTGGCCCTGAAAATAGGGAAACGATGGTGAATCAGCATGTGCTTCAGACATCTCAGACACCTACTTCAGTGACGTAAATAAGACGAGAGACAAGTGATTCTGTTACTGTTAGCCAACACTCGACATGATGTAAATCTCCCATCAAGTGAGACAGGGAATTCTGTTAGAGGACAGCTGCATCTGAATTTCCCCCAACAAGTACGTACTATACGGGATTCTGCCAGGCAATACTGAAACTGATTTAAATTTCCCAGCAAGTGAAATAGGGACTTCTGTTAGACGATAACTGGACCTGAACTTGCCCAACAAGTACGTACTATACGGGATTCTGCCAGGCAATACTGAAACTGATTTAAATTTCCCGGCAAGTGAAATAGGGACTTCTGTTAGACGATAACTGGACCTGAACTTGCCCAACAAGTACGTACTATACGGGATTCTGCCAGGCAATACTGAAACTGATTTAAATTTCCCGGCAAGTGAAATAGGGACTTCTGTTAGACGATAACTGGACCTGAACTTGCCCAACAAGTACGTACTATACGGGATTCTGTTACTGTGTTAGGCAATACTGAAACTGATTAAAAACTCCCAACAATTAAGTGAGACACGGGATTTTGTCCGAAAACACTGGAAATGATTTCAGTTTCCCAACAATCATGCATCATCTGTGTCAGGTAACGGAGATCACTTTGTCAATCAAACAAGTCAGATATGTAGACAAGGAGTGGGGTTCTGATCAGAATTATTCACGGCGGAGTAAACCATAAACATACATTTTATATATTTATATATTTCACAGAATAAAAGCATGGGGAGAAAATCGTGCTAGGGACTGCAGTGAGATTCATTATAATATTTACTGAAGTCACGCATATATGCACTTTATACACATTTCATTTCAAATACTGAAAGAACTGGGTAAATTCATGCCAGGGATAGAAATGGGATTCATTATCATAATATGATTATTATACTGAAGTCACGCATATATGTACTTTATACAAATTCCAAATACTGAAAGAATTGGGTAAATTCGTGCCAAGGATAGAAATGGGATTCATTATCATATGATTAATATATGGAAGTCACACATATATTATGTACTTTATACACATTTTAAATACTGAAGGAATTGGGTAAATTCATGCCAAGGATAAGGATGGGATTTATTATAATATACACATGCATTTCAGATATGTTATCAAGGAAAAGGAAACATATAGACACGTGGTTTTATTATTGTAACATCAACACAGGAAGAGGGAAAATGCTCACATTGTCAAGAACAGTTGATTTCTAGGGAAAATCCGTACAGTTTAAGCTTACACAACAATCGATTTTTTATATATTTTCATACACCGGTAAATCATCAAAATATTACAGGCACTCGATGTAACGTTCGAAAAAGACAATCATGCATATTTATAATTTACTATTACAAGGGAAACACACATGCAAGGTGTTAACTTGACTTAAAGCAGGAAGGAAAGATGAACGAGTGCCTTTTATAACTAAAATAAACAAATTACAAAAAACCATCCTCCCCATAACCAACAATACATTTTGTCCTACCAAACCCGTAACCAGTCCTACACCACCACATGCCACACCGTAACCAATAATAACCATATCCTACCACACCAGTGACCAATAGTACAGATTGTCATACCAGTACATGTCGACAAGAACACCTCTAACAAGTGTCTCCTACCACACCCATTTGACCAGTAAACTCTCCAACCGGGTATTTTTAACCAATAACAATTTTTTTCTGAACACGCCCGTAACCAGTGACACCCCGCCCTCAATTCAACGATACCAGTAACCAGTATCGCCACAGCTGTTACTGAACGATCGTTCCTACCGTACCCTAAACCTATACCTGCGTAACAGCCATCGGCTATCTGAACGATTTTTCCTGACCACACCCGTAATTTGAACGATTTCCTCTACTTTACCGGTAACCATTGTCGTATTATTGGCTATTTGAACGATTTCCCCAACCACACCCAAAAAGATGGCGTATCGTTGGCTGTTTGAACGATTTTCCCCGACTACCTGTGTCGTGCCATTGACTATTTGAACGATTTTTCCTGACTACACCAGTAATTTGAACGATTTCCCTACCATACCGGTAACCAATGGCATGACATTTGCTATTTGAACGAGTTTCTGTGACCACACCTGTAATTTGAACGATTTCTCCTACTATACCCGTAACCAATAGCTTGCCATTGGCTATTTGAACGATTTTCCCTGCCACAGACTTAACCACAGGCGCATCGTTGGCTATCTGAACGATCCACTACAATGCACCATCGCAAGGCTGTTTGTTTTAATATTTTCTAGTTGGAATCCGGGTTAAAAATGAGGTGAAAGTGAAGGGTGGAGTCAATGGATGCACGACACTTGGAAGGGCAGCGTGACATTGATGATCACACACACGCACACACACACACACACACACACACACACACACACACACACACACACACACACACACACACACACACACACACACGGCTGGACTGACGTAACAGATCAGCCGCTGGAAAAACCAAAACAAGAAACAAGAACAAAACAACAACAACAACAAACAAAACAAACAAACAAACAAACAACAACAACAACAAAGCAGGGATATTAGAAGGGATACAGCCTGGTGATAATGAGGAACCTAGAATCTATGACCTTGAAGCACAAGTTCCATATTTCTGCCAGAGAAAGGGGAAAAAAAAGGGGAAAAAAAGGACGGTAATGATCGCCTGACCCCCGAATTGACCTTGAACCGACAACTAGGGTGGCTAAACAAATGGAGTAATGCACAATGATCGCTGAAAGCAATGGCAATCACGCTTGTAGAAATGACCTTGGACTCTGAGGTCCATTCTCTTCAGGGAACACGACTGACGGACTAAAACCTGTGATGATGGTCTACAGAAACTGAACTATGCATGATGACGATCTACACATGCTGAGCTATGCATGATGATGATCTACGGAAACTTGAGCATGCTGACTTGAGGCGATTTACAGGGAACACGACTGACGGACTAAAACCTGTGATGATGGTCTACAGAAACTGAGCTATGCATGATGATGATCTACACATGCTGAGCTATGCATGATGATGATCTACGGAAACTGAGCTATGCATGATGACGATTTACAGAAGCTGAGCTATGCATGATGACGATTCAAATGAGCTAGGCATGATGACGATTACAGAACTGAGCTATGCATGATGACGATTCACAGAAGCTGAGCTATGCATGATGACGATTTACAGAAGCTGAGCTATGCATGATGACGATTTACAGAAGCTGAGCTATGCATGATGACGATTTACAGAAGCTGAGCTATGCATGATGTTAGCTACAGAAGCCCAAAGCAGTTATAATTACTGCACACACGCAACAAGCAGTGACAGTTACGCCAGATCTTGGTCCATGACATGTATATATAACTACATCATTGCTACACAAATCTGAACTCTGTAAAGTCTGTGGTGTGGTCCCTTGTTAGACATTTGACGCACATCGAGCGTTATTTTAATCTCTTTCTTTCTTGAAATTACTCCAGCAAACAAGCTGATCGATTCGCGCTGTTCACTTCAGTTCAAGACGGTATCTTTGCGCTCGGGAGATCCCATAAGTATGTTCTCCAGCCCTTCTCTCAGTTCCCTAAAACTTTCGTCTTTGAAACAGTTCCAGTCTCGTCGACTTTTGACTATGATGGAATTTCTGGTTCTTATAAGGAAGGTCTGACTTTTACACTGGCAATTGGAGCTGAAACCTCCAGGGAACCTATATATAATATAATTTCAGCTGGTGAAACACCAACATATCGAAAAAGTGGCACCTTAATTTTCCACAGTTCTGCTCGCTGGAACATTAAAAAAACTAAAACAACAACAACAAAAATCCATTTGCTGCAACATCATGATTATGCAGCATGACCGAAAATGCGGATTCTTCTTATTTTTTAAAATAATTTTTATGTCTCAGAGCCAACAGCATCGTTATCGAAAACAGCTCCAGTGGGTCGATGCCCCTTTGATTTATTTTGGTTGCGGGGTTTGAATCGCAGACATTGCCAGTGTAAAAAATATTGTATTTTACTCTGCTGCAGTGGGGCTTTTACAAGCGGACATAACTCTAGGTCTTATTTCGCCGCGTGCGAGTTAAGTGCCCATTGCCAGTAAGAGGCACTGCGTCGTCTTGTACTGTATTCTATCTGTTGTACAGTATTACGTTGCCTTATGTCGTGTTGTAACGCATTGCATTGCGTGCGTCTTGCGTGTAGTTGTGCTTGAACCAGTGCTGATGTCCACACGATGTGTTAGTTTTTGTTAAATTGCTGATAAAAATGTTCATCTCGCTGTACGTTATGTGTGTTAAATGACGTTTGTTCAACGCTTTGAGCCGCGGGGCAAGCGCTATACAAATTTCCATTATTATTATTATTGTTATTATTATTATTATTATTATTATTATTATTATTATTATTATTATATCGTTTGGTGTCACATTGCATTATTCAGAATTATAAAACAGACTCGGCCATTAGTGCCTATCTAGCCTTCGTGCGCATAGGGCGCCTCGAGATTTTTGCGCATGTTAAAGATCCCACGTCTACCTCTCGAGAATAGCAGGCACACACAGGCCAGAAGCAAGGAAACACAAGATAAGGCACAATACACTCAAACTGAAAAGTTAAGCATAAGCAACTTTTTTAAATTTATTTTTTAAAGTACATTGCAAAGATGAACTACACCCACAAAGCCTCAACAGGTTGAAAGTTATTCACTAGTCTACCTCCATTCAACAGGCAATAAATTTTACACCTACTCTACACGGCGAGGGTGGGGTGGGGGGGGGGGGGGGGGGGGGGGGGGTACGTAAGAGAGGTACCCAATGTGTACAAAAATTAACAATTTTTGCCAACCATACCTACGAGTGAAGCAATTTAGGTTGATGGGTAATTGAACTGATGCCACTGGATTGCGAATCTTTGGCTTAGCTCAGCATACAGTTTAACCCTTTCACTGCCCTGCTTGCCGCACCGTCACTCGAAGAACGACCAACAGAAGTGCCAGATTCTAAATCATTAAGGCTTTTCCCTCCCTTCGCGTGAGCACGTCAAAAGACGTCTACCAAAATGCACAGCATTGAAAGTAGAGTTGTTACAGGTCCATCAAATATGCTGTTTGCAGGCGTGTTTCTATGCACTTTTCGGCCCGGAAAATGTACCTGCTGGGGCAGTTGAAGGGTTAAAGACAGACGGAAATTTACACGAAAGCGATTGTCCAAAGGGTCAACGATTATCGATTTTCTGAAATTATTATCCGGCATTAGTTGCGGAGAAAATGAAACGTAGTAGGATATTTCTTTCTTAAAGTTGCTTACCCTTTTGGCGTGAGTATATAGCTGTGTGTAGTCAGTATGCTCGTGTGTGCAGGTGCCTGTGTGTGGTGCTGTTGTGTGTGTGTGTGTGTGTGTGTGTGTGTGTGTGTGTGTGTGTGTGTGTGTGTGTGTGTGTGTGTGTGTGGTGTGTGTGGTGTGCGTGTGTGCGTGTGTGTGCATGCGTGCGTGTATGTGTGTGTGCATGCGTGCGTGTATGTGTGTGTGTGTGCGTGCGTGCGTGCATCTGTGTGTGTCGTGTCGTGTGTGTGTGTGTGTGTGTGTGTGTGTGTGTGTGTGTGTGTGTGTGTGTGTGTGTGTGTGTGTGTGTGTGTGTGTGTGTGTGTGTGTGTGGTGTGTGTGTGTGTGTGTGTGTGTGTGTGTGTGTGTGTGTGTGTGTGTGTGCGTGTGTGTATGTCCGTGCTACGGACGAGATTTTGCGCTTTATAAATACTTTAATTTTTAAGTGTTGTTTTGTAGCTCAACAAAGGGTATTATCCCGAAAACTGTCATCTTGTGTTTTGTTCTAATAAACAGCGTTATTTCGAACCTCTCATTTGCTTGGATCTTAATTATTACTATTAATTAGTAAGTAGGAGGATAATGGAAACGATGCCCCACCACCGCCGGTGAAATCTATCAGCTGGATGGAAACTAGCACAGCAGCGTCGTGAAAAATGTCATACATACGGTATTAGGCCTAATACCCATTCCTGTAGTAACCTCTCGACACTGTGGATAAAGCCAGTGAACAGGGATGTTAACTAGCAGGTCAGTGTTAGCGACTGAATCCATGAAATCCTCTCAGTGATCAGAAAAGCTCAACTCCGCTAACGGGTCTGTGCCAGGTTGCTGATGCAGAGGGGTGGGGAAGGGGCACGGGGTGGGAGGGGGGGGGGGGGGGGGGGGGGGGGGGGGGGGGCGGGGGGAGGGGGGGGGGGGCAGGGAGACAGGGTCGGGGGAGGGGAGGGTATGCCTCACACTCCGGGCATCGCTTTCCGGCACCTTCCTCCAAACTCTGCCAGATTTGGTTACGTCGCTGAAAGAACACTCTTTATCTCCGCGCAGCTGTCCAGCGACGCGGTCAGCGCCCTCCGAAAGGTTGTGGAAGCAGCCTAGCGCCCAAGCACGCACGTAAACATGAGACGCATCCAGCCCGGGTAAAAAAAAAGAAGAAAAAGAGTTCCGTCTCGATTCAAACGATTTTGGTTTTATTTGAGCTGGCATAAGCAACATGGCCAGTTATAAAACAAACGCCTGATATAAACTGAGTTGTGTGTAACAAACTTACTACAGTTTGAGCACCAACAAAAAACTGTTCGTTAGCTGACCGTTTTCTGGGACCTATGGCGTAACTAAATACGGCAGTGGTTGAAGGAAGGATGTGGTAAACCAGTGCTTGGAGTCTGGGTAGGTCTGTACCCCTTTCGAGATCAGTCCCTGAACGAACTGCAGCAATGGAAGGTTGAAGATGCATGAAATGAGCGAATCATGAGTGAACTTAGTAATCAACGATGAATGCAGTCAGATGGAATAAATTACTCCTGATCACCCCAGGTCAATCACTTGAGCGCTCAGGGCGTTGATGAGCGCATGACAAATGTACATTATTAATATTATTATTATTATCGGAAAAGACATTATTATTTTTTAGTAAGGAAAATCTCCAGTAATTAATTGGGTCGATTAAAATATTAATCAAAGATTCACGGTCAAGTACAATAACTGATTAATTGTTGTTGATTAATCGAGTCAATGTTTGAGTAGTAATTAGTAGGCCTAACTAGACTTTATCCTCCTCTCAACTGCAAACAGGTCATGTTCCGCAGGAGGAGAATTATGCAGAAAACATAAACGTACAGTAATCACACTACTGACGTCAAAAAGTTCTACATTAAAGTTAAACACGTACGTGTTTATCAACGCATTAATCAAGCCAGTCTCTCTGCTTCAAAACGCTCGCTAACCAACGCATTTAGTCAAGCTAGAAAAACATATTCCCTACGAAGACTCAGTCGGTTAATCTACAGGCAAGTTAGTCACTACTGAAGTTAACCGAGTCAGCAGTTCCCCTGGATGAGGACCCGCCTTCCGGCAGGCATTGGTCTGAATACAGGGTACCTGGCTGTCAATCACCTGGGCAGCACTAGCCAATCAGAACGTCGCAAATGATACTTGGCTCGAGGAACTCGAGGAAATCAGCACGTTTGGGCCCACGAGTTAATCACAGTAGCTAACAGAGCGAAACAGTGGTGGTGGTGGACACTTCTAAAAAATGACAATGTAAGTCACGGCAACAGAGCAAAACAGAAGTGGTGGACACTGGTCAAAACCTACAATATACGAAATGACACTTGATAAACGACACGAGGGCGAAACAGCGGTGGTGGACACTGGTCAAATACCTACAGTATAAGTGACAGCACCAGAACAAAACAGCGGTGGTGGACACTGGTCAAATACCTACAGTATAAGTGACAGCACCAGAGCAAAACAGCGGTGGTGGACACTGGTCAAATACCTACAGTATAAGTGACAGTACCTGAGCGAAACAGCGGTGGTGGACACTGGTCAAATACCTACAGTATAAGTGACAGCACCAGAGCAAAACAGCGGTGGTGGACACTGGTCAAATACCTACAGTATAAGTGACAGCACCAGAACAAAACAGCGGTGGTGGACACTGGTCAAATACCTACAGTATAAGTGACAGCACCAAAAGCAAAACAGCGGTGGTGGACACTGGTGAAATACTTACAGTATAAGTAACACCACCTGAGCGAAATAGCGGTGGTGGACACTGGTCAAATACTTACAGTATAAGTAACACCACCAGAGCGAAATAGTGATGGTGGACACTGGTCAAAAACTACAATATAAGTAACAGCACCAGAGCGAAATGGTGGTGGTGGACTGTGGTCAAAATAGTTTATGCTTTGAGCCCGGTGAACTACAGACTCAGGTCAAAATCTACAATAATTTATAAGTAACGGCACTTGACACTGATTTTGATCTTTAGATCGTGTGCTTGAAGCGGGTTAAAAGAACGTGATCGGCAGTAAACGTTTTGCGATCGAACGTGTCGTTGATTTTATATCGATTTTATAAGGTGACTTTTTTCGTTACAGCCGCTACCTCTCACCTGTACGTAATTTGCTTCGTTTCATTACAGCCGGTACCTCAAACCTGTCCGTAATTTGTGGTACCTGTCACCTGTCTGTAACTCGCTTCATTTCATTACAGCTGGTGCCTCTCACCTGTCCGTAATTTGTGGTACCTCTCACCTGTCTGTAATTTGCTTCATTTCATTACAGCCGGTACCTCTCACCTGTCCGTAATTTGTGGTATCTCTCACCTGTCCGTAATTTGCTTCATTTCATTACAGCTAGTACCTCTCACCTGCCTGTATCTCACCTGTCTGTAATTTTCTACGTTTAATTAAGGTACCTCTCACCTATGAATGCGCGCCATCATTTATTTTGTGGACATTTTGTTCGGAATACAGAATATTGTATTCATCCCATTACGGGGAATTACTATCAATCGATCCATCAAGACTTCATCAGGCCATCGTTCTGTTGCTGTAATTATGCAACATTATGGGCAGTGACTGTCTAATCAGTCTGTCCATCAGGAATCAAGCCGTCTGTCGTTCCGTTGCTATAATTATGCAACATTATGGGAAATGACAGTCGATCAGTCTAACCATCAAGAAAATCCATCAGTCTATCGTTCCGTTGCTATAATCATGCTTTGCGGGGCAAAGATGACGACCGCTCATCGAGCTTTTCGGCGGAATATGATTTGCAACGTTCTGATTGGTTGAAGCTGGTCGGGTGATTGACAGCCGGGAACTCTGTCCAACCAGCTGTGAGAGCATGAAGTGAAGTCAGCAAATCTGCAGCGGAAACGAACAACAGTCAGTCAGTGAGTCAAGCCACCTAATACCTGAATGGACCACGTCGTTGTCTAAAGCAAGAAAAAAAATAGAAAAAAGAAAAAAAAAAAAGAAAAAAAAGAAGAAAAAAGAAAAAGAAAAAAGAAAAAAAAAAGCAGAAGAAAAAAAAGGTCAGTGCATCTGGAGTCGTATGCATGAGCACCAACAGCACATAAGCCTAAACTTAAGACCCAAAGATCTGTCGTTAGGACTGTTTCTGGTCTGTTATAAACACAGTCTGTATGCACGACTCCCAGGCAAGGTTTTTGATAGCTTTCTGTCGGCAGGTTCATCCTGAAAGGGTGGGATTTTATTGCTTCCTCGTCCTTGGGCGCATGCGCGCACATTGTTTTTGGTCCTTCCTGTTCCGGTCAGAGCACGCTGCAGCATGTAGAACCTTAACCCCCCCCCTTCCCCCCCCCCCCCCCCACACACACTCCCCCCGAAATCTGAAGTTGCTGAAAGGTTCCACCGCGTCTTCTAGAGAAACAGCACATCCTCTCCCGTATTTAAAATCCCGTGCCAAACGTTGTGATGGAACAGCAACCTGTCCTCGTGGTACGAGGTATTGGAGACAGAAATCCTTTGCACAGTTAGGTGTTATTATCAGGGTGGATGCGGCCCTAAACGTTTGGGGTTTATCGCATAGTTCAGCACGTGTCAGAACTGTAAAGAGCTGTACAGGCACGTTCTGCATACGACTCCAGATATCGACTAAGTGAGTCGGTGAGTCTACGGTTGCTACGAACAGCTTGCAGTAGTCATAGTGAGCAAGCCGGTTATTGAGTTCATTAACCATTGACTAGGTCAAGTCAGCAGTTTTCCATTACGTTTAGCGATCACCAAACTGTTTTCCTTGCTGTCCGGGCTACCAAGGGATCTCGGTAGTTGTACGGCGTTTGTCCTGAAACGTTACAGTCATCCAGTTCGGCCTCACATCTCATCGACACACCTGCCTTGGTTCTTACTTCTTTATGCTTCTTCTCTATCGTTAGCGGGAGCTGCCACAAGTATCATTTTTTCGCGACAAACACGTGTTTGTCACGACAAAACACGTCTTTTGTCGCGACAAAGGTATGCTTGTCGCGACAAAAGTTTTGTTGCAACAAGAATACTGTTGTCGCGACAAAAGACGTGTTTTGTCGCGGCAAACACGTATTTATCGCGACAAAAGCTTTGTCGCGACAAAAATGATACTTATGGCAGCTCCCGCGAGTCATATTTCTCTCCCTCTGCGGCATTCTCGTGCATGTGCCTTCTTCGCGTTGTTCACACCAGCACCCCCCTCCCAGCCCTCGCCCTCCCCCTCCCCCCCCCCCCATCCCTACCTCGTTGAGAGGAGGAGAGAGAGAGAGAGAGAGAGAGAGAGAGAGAGAGGAGAGAGAGAGAGAGAGAGAGAGAGAGAGAGAGAGAGAGAGAGAGAGAGAGAGAGAGAGAGAGAGAGTGCTGTATGTCTTGTACCGCGCGCGCGGCCTGTGTGTGTGTGTGTGTGTGTGTGTGTGAGAGAGAGAGAGAGAGAGAGAGAGAGAGAGAGAGAGAGAGGAGAGAGAGAGAGGAGAGAGAGAGAGAAGGAGATAGATTTTACTTTGGCTACCCCCACCACCACCATCTTTCCCCATAGCTTAAAACAAAGTTGTTTAATAAATTCATACTGTTGTTTTCAGTTCAATGCTTTGACTAGTTTGAGCCTCATAACTATCACAGAGGTATTCTCGACGTCATCGGTGACGACGCTTTTCGTCACCAATGTGACGTAGCAACATGCCTTCAGATTCCGTATCTCTGGATATAGCCTAAATTACAATGATCTCAAAATTCTTCTTGTCCTTATCTCTTCCCATTAGCGACCGCTGCCAAGATCGACCGTTGGCCGTTCTATCGCCTGGTTGCCATGGTTACTTACTGATGTTGGACCCGGGTCCAAAAATGGCGGGCATCATCTCGATGGGATCTCCAATCAGGCCTGCAACAGAGCCAGTGAAGCATGCTGACCTCCGGAAAGCCACTCATTACGGAACAGAAATTAATTAAGTCTTTCTGCTAAAATCCAGTTACTTTCTGTCTGTCTGTCTGTCTGTCTGTCTGTCTGTCTGTCTGTCTGTCTGTCTGTCTGTGTGTGTGTCTCTCACAGGAAAGCTACTCATTATGGAACAGAAAGAATTAAATCCTTCTGCTAACATCCAGTTATTTTCTGTCTGTCTCTCTGTCTCTGTCTGTCTATCTGCCTCTCTGTCTGTCTCTGTCTCTCTGTGTCTCTCTGTGTATCTCTGTCAGGAAAGCGAAACTGACCATGAAATAGAAGAAAATCGCCCTGTTAAATTCCAGTAACTCTGCCTATCTCTGTCTATACTTGTCTGCCTGCCTGCCTGCCTGCCTTCTGTCTGTCTGTCTCTGCCCCTGTCTGTCTGTCTGTCTGCCTGTCTGCCTGTCTGCCTGCCTGCCTTTCTGTCTTGTCTGTCTGTCTGCCTATCTGTCTATCCTGTCTGTCTGTCTCTGCCTGCCTTCTTCTTTTCTGTCTGTGCTCTGTCTCGCTGTCTGTCTACATCCTTCTCTCTCTCTCTCTCTGTCTCTCTGTCTCGTCTCTCTGTGTCTCTGTCTCTCTCTGTGTCTCTCTCTTGTGTGTCTCTGTCTGTCGTCTGTCTGTCTGTCTGTCTGTCTGTCTCTCTCTGTCTCTCTCCGGAAACCGAAATTAATCATGAAACAGTAAAAATCATGTTACTCTGTCTCTGTCAGTCTGTATGGAAAGCGAAACAGATCGTGAAACAGAAAAGAATCTGTTAAAGTTACACTATGTGGATTTGTCTGTCTCACTGTCTGTCACATATGTCAGCTGTGTATACTGTTCTGGAGAGAGAGAGAGAGAGAGAGAGAGAGAGAGAAGAGAGAGAGAGAGAGAGAGAGAGAG
>JABMCL010001097.1:727500-730000 GCA_018857735.1 Alviniconcha marisindica
TAACGTAAACATATCCGTTGTTGCAAAGTGAATTTAGTCAATTATGCTTGTGAGCATTTACTATAAGCTTAGCTTGTTCAATGCTCATGCAAGGATTTTGATTTTCCGTATTTTCATGAATGTAAATAAACTTTGCTTAAACCAAGTATACTTTTTGGGAGGTTGCAGAAACAACAACCGTGGGTAAGATGTGTATGGAAATCTTTTTTGACTAACTTGTTTTTTGTACATTGCACTTTGATTCTATTTTTCTTATCATGCTCACATGTGTTTTAATGTATGAATGACTTTTTACCAGGATGTTTCTTTGCTGTTGTTGTAATTTAATTTTTTGTGAATGTGTGATGAGTGTACTTGGCACCACAAAACATTCCTCGTGCAATAACGTTACATTGTACTGTATGTATCACTTGTAATTTATTTTACAGGAATACCATGCATATAATATTATGACACTCGTATTTGAATTTTTTCCGTTGCCGGTATAAAGTATATGGACCTTTTAATTTTATTTTGCAAAGCCAAAATCATATGTATACATAAAAGACCATGTATTTGCGTTTTCAATACCATTGACACAGCAGCGTTAATATTACTTTTGCCAGGAATAAACAAAAAAAACGTAGCACATAATGTACTTTGCACAGCAAAAAACACCACGTACATTTAACATTTTCACATTGTTTTGTGCTGCTTATGTCAGGTGCACAACACCTTTGATTGATTTTTGCACAGTCGGTGTCATGTCACACTTGGGATGTACAGCCAGTGTCATGTCACATTTATGATTCGTTTTTTTGCACAGTTAATGTCAAATCACACTTTGGATGTACAATCAGTATCACATCACACTTTGGATGTACAGTCAGTGTCACATCACACTTTGGATGTACAGTATCACATCACGCCTTGGATGTACAGTCAATGTCACATCACAGTTTGGATGTACAGTCAGTGTCACATCACACTTTGGATGTACAGTCAGTGTCACATCACACTTTGGATGTACAGTATCACATCACGCTTTGGATGTACAGCCAATGTCACATCACGCCTTGGATGTACAGTCAATGGCACATCACATTTTGGATGTACAGTCAGTGTCATATCACACTTTGGATGTACAGTGTCACATCACACTTTGGATGTACAATGTCACATCACACTTTTTGGGTGTACAGTCAGTGTCATATCACACTTTGGATGTACAGTCAGTGCCACATCACACTTTGGATGTACAGTGTCACATCACACTTTGGATGTACAGTGTCACATCACACTTTGGATGTACAATGTCACATCACACTTTGGATGTACAGTCAGTGTCACATCACACTTTGGATGTACAATGTCACATCACACTTTGGATGTACAATGTCACATCACACTTTGGATGTACAGTCAGTGTCACATCATACTTTGGATGTACAGTCAGTGTCACATCACACTTTGGATGTACAGTCAGTGTCACATCACACTTTGGATGTACAGTGTCACATCACACTTTGGATGTACAGCGAATGTCACATCACACTTTGGATGTACAATATCACATCACACTTTGGACGTACAGCCAATGTCACATCACGCTTTGGATGTGCAGCCAATGTCACATCACACTTTGTATGTACAGTCAGTATCACATCACACTTTGGATGTTCAGTTAATGTCACACCACACTTTGGATGTACGTCACATCACAATTTGGATGTACAGTCAATGTCACATCACACTTTGGATGTATGTCACATCACATTTTGGATGTACAGTCAATGTCACATCACACTTTGGATGTACAATGTCACATCACACTTTGGATGCACTATGTCACATCACACTTTGGATGTACAGTCAGTATCACACCACATTTTGGATGTACAGCTAGCATAACAGAACACTTCTGACTGCCACAGCGAGCTATGGACACTTCACATTTATTCTGCTTATTGCCAGTCGAAAGTACACAATAATAATAACGAAAATAATGATCAAATAATAATAATAATAATAATAATAATAATAATAATAATAATAATAATAATAATAATAATAATAATAAAACACAGCAATTAGTAATCATAATAAAAATATAATAATAATAATAAACACACGACGCCAGCAACAACAACAACAACAATAATAATAATAATAATAATAATAATAATAATAATATTAATACGCATACAACGACGACAGCAATTAATGATAACAATATGTTAATGATAATAACAACAACAGTAATAATAATGGATATTTCTGACACCCTTTCTCAAATAAGCCCAAGGCACTTACCAAAAAACACACGGGTGTATTGGTTGGGGGTCGGGGTTGGGGGGGGGGGAGGGGTGGGGAGGGGTCATAAACACACACATACACACACACACACACACACACACGCGCGCGCGCGCGCGAGCGCAGCACACACCCAAACAACAACAACAACAACAACAACAACAACACATACACACACGCAATCACTCATACCGAATAAAACCACACA
>JABMCL010001097.1:737500-750000 GCA_018857735.1 Alviniconcha marisindica
GAGAGAGAGGAGAGAGGAGAGGAGAGAGAGAGAGAGAGAGAGGAGAGAGAGAGAGAAGAGGGAGAGGAGAGAGAGAGGAGAGAGAGAGAGAGATAAGATAAGATAGATAATCTTTATTACACAGGATAAGATTAAGCACGTGTCGGCTTTTACAAATCTGTCCCTGATAAAAACAACATTACACATCAGCTATAACCGTTATGAGAATGAGCTAGAAATATACAAGAGATATGTCAATTGCTTGAAACTAATTACACGTAACAGTCGAATTTATTTTCTGAGCAGTTCGCCACTGTGGAGATAAACATATAAACAATCAATATTACTCTGTAGCTGCATTTAGGAGAGAGAAGAAGAGAGAGAGAGAGAGAGAGAAGAGAGAGAGAGAGAGAGAGAGAGAGAGAGGAGAGAGAGAGGAGAGAGAGAGGAGAGAGGGAAAAGAGAGAGAGAGAGAGAGAGAGAGAGAGACAGACAGACAGACAGACAGACAGAGCGAGAGAGAGAGAGAGAGAGACAGAGAGAGAGAGAGAGAGAGAGGGGGGGGGAGAGAGAGGAGAGAGAGAGAGGGAGAGAGAGAGAGAGAGAGAGAGAGAGAGAGAGAGAGAGAGAGAGAGAGAGAGAGAGAGAGAGAGAGAGAGAGAGAGAGCACTCGAACTCAAAAACTTTATTTTACAAGGATTGTAGCTTTTATGTACTCTTGTTTTGAATAATTGTTATGTCGGTTCTTGGCCTAGGCAAACTAAGCTGATAGTTGCTAGAGTTGGAATAGCGTGAGGGAAGGCATGTGTACAGGTTAGATAAATAAATATTAAGTAAGTGAACATGGTGCTTAACGTCCACAGAAATCATAAGGCTTATTAGGGACGGGTAGATATATACTCTGGAGCCTCATTTTAAGAACCCTAAAATGAACAGACCCGTGTTGTATTCCAGTTGTCCTAATCTTTAGGGTTTTTTTAAATTTCTGGTCAGTAAGTACAGTTGTACAAATGAACAGACCCGTGTTGTATTCCAGTTGTCCTAATCTTTAGTTTTTTTATTTCTGGTCAGTAAGTACAGTTGTACAAATGAACAGACCAGTGTTGTATTCCAGTTGTCCTAATCTTTAATTTTTTAATTTCTGGTCAGTAAGTACAGTTGTACAAATGAACAGACCAGTGTTGTATTCCAGTTGTCCTAATCTTTAGTTTTTTTATTTCTGCTCAGTAAGTACAGTTGTAAAAATGAGCAGACCCGTGTTGTATTCCAGTTGTTCTAATCTTTAGTTTTTTTAATTTCTGCTCAGTAAGTACAGTTGTAAAAATGAGCAGACCCGTGTTGTATTCCAGTTGTTCTAATCTTTAGTTTTTTTTAAATTTCTGCTCAGTAAGTACAGTTGTAAAAATGAGCAGACCCGTGTTGTATTCCAGTTGTCCTAACCTTTAGTTTTTTAATTTCTGATCAGTAAGTACAGTTGTATTTGAGATTATCTTTACAGCTCTTTTGTGAGGAAAAATTTATATCTTTTTGAGAACATCACTACAGAGAGAGAGAAAGAGAGAGAGAGAAGAAGAGAGAGAGAGAGAGAGAGAGAGAGAGAGAGAGAGAGAGAGAGAGAGAGAGAGAGAGAGAGAGAGGTGTACACATTTTTGTAGGACTGTTTCACAACAGAGAGAGAGAGAGAGAGAGAGGAAGAGAGAGAGAGAGAGAGAGAGAGAGAGAGAGAGAGAGAGAGAGAGAGAGAGAGAGAGAGAGAGAGAGAGAGAGAGGTGTACACATTTTTTGTAGGACTGTTTTTCAACATAATATGTTACATAACACCACATTATGTTTATCCTTCCTTCATAAATATTCCAACTGTTGTCTTCGTCCCCACCTTACCTTCCTATATATCTCACTCTCCAGGGCCGCTGTCGTGGCATCTCCCCCCCCATCTCCCCCCTCCCACCCTCTTTGCTGGTTATAATAAAGTCTCCTTTAGTCGTTTCGCGCCGGAAAGACGCCAAATTTGTGGCAACAAACAAAGAACCTCATTGTTGAGCGAGAAAAACACGAACATTCAGAAGCTGTAACTTTTATGACGTGTTGTAATAGATCATCCGCGGTGGCGCTTTGTGCGAGGTAACAGATGAATTATAAGCACCGGCATTCAGTACACGAAAATAACACTCGACACTTTTTTTTCTTTTTCTTTTTTAAACCTTTTGACGTATTCTTTACGGTTCAGTGTACAGTTTCGCACTGATATAATTGTTGTGTTTGACTTAACGTTGTAAATGAATTGTTTATCCATCAATGTACAATTCGCCGCAAGCACATCCAGTATTAGTTTTGTCAAAGTTCTGTTTTCGCCGCAAACATATCCGGTGTTTTTCACGGTTTTGTGTTCGCCGCAAGTAGAGCAGTACTTGTAATGGTTCTGTGTTCGCCGCAAGCATGGCCGGTATTGTTCACAGCCCTTTGTTTGGCGCAAGCACATTCAGTATTTACCACAGTTCTTTGTTCGCCGCAAGCATGGCCGGTATTGTTCACAGTCCTTTGTTTGGCGCAAGCACATTCAGTATTTACCACAGTTCTGTGTTCGCCGCGAACAGAGAAGTACTTGTCACGTTTCTGTGTTCGCCGCAAGCACAAGCATAGTCAGTATTTTTCACGGATCTGTGTTCGCCGAAAGCACATTAAATACTGTGTGTGTGTGTGTGTGTGTGTGTGTGTGTGTGTGGTGTGTGTTGTGTGTGTGTGTGTGTGTGTGTGTGTGTGTGTGTGTGTGTGTGTGTGTGTGTGCTCGAGTATGCGTATGTGTGCGCGCGTATGTGTGCGTACGCGCCCGTGTGTGTGTGTGTGTGTGTGTAGTGTGTGTGTGTGGTGTGTTGTGTGTGTGTGATGTGTGTGTGGTGTGTGTGTGTGTGTGTATGTGCGCATGCTCGCTGCGCCCCGCCCGGTGTGTGGTGTGTGTGTGTGTGTGTGTGTGTGTGTGTGTGTGTGTGTGTGTGTGTGTGTGTGTGTGTGTGTGTGTGAACCTCTTTCTGTGTCTCTGTGTATCTGTAGGAGCTTTAAAAAAAAAAGTTTCATGCATACATTTTCACTCATTCACTCATGCTTTATATATATATATATGCATATAAATATTGCCTCACATATTTTTTATTCTTTTATTCATCAGCAGCTTAGCAAGGACTATTTGTTATACAGGTTTGAGATGAACATAAACTACAATCATTGTAAAATAAAGTTTTCGAGTTCGAGTTCTCTCTCTGTCTCTGTGTGTGAAACTATTGTGTGGTTCAGATTAAATGTGCGAATCTCTGCCGGCAAAGCACAGCATTTCGCTCTTTCAGATTATTTATCTTTTTAGAAGGAACTACATGCTTTCTATATATCGTTGTGCGTGGTTGGAAAATTAGTCATGTTTCGTACCACCCTTGTCCTATGGGTTTGTAAGCTGAAGACACTAAAACATCAAAGGATCAAAGCGAAAGCATCTCCATCTTTCTCTCCCTCCCACTCTATCTCCGTCTGTCCAGTCTCCGTATTTCTGTTGATCTCTCTGTCAGTGTCTCTCTCTGAATCTATATCTGTCTGTCTGTCTCTCTCTGTCAGTCGTTCTCACTGTCTCCATCTTTCTGCTCATTTTTCTGTCAGTCTCTGTTTGCCCCTATGTCTATATGTCTGTCTGTCTGTCTCTTTTTGTCTAACTGTCTATCTCTCTGATTCCATCTTTCTGTTTATCTCTCTGTCAGTCTCTCTGTTCCTATGTCTGTCCTTCTCTCTGTCTCAGATTGTCTGTCTCTGTCTGTCTCTGTCTCTTTCTCTCTCTGTGTCTGTCTTCCTGGGGCTCTCTCTTTCCCTCTCTAGCCCCCACCCCCTTCTCTCTCTCTCTCTCTCTCTCTCTCTCTCTCTCTCTCTCTCTCTCTCTCTCTCTCTCTCTCCCGTATGCCTGTCTGTTTTTCTGTCTCTTCCCTCTCTCTGTCTGGTTATACATAAACGTGGTTGGGATCTTGCTAATGCCAGCAGCATCAATCACACAGGAGGAAGTGGAGTGTGTGTGTGTGTGTGTGTGTGTGTGTGTGTGTGTGTGTGTGTGTGTGTGTGTGTGTGTGTGTGTGTTGTGGTGTGTTGTGTGTGTGTGTGTGTGTGTGTGTTGTGTGTGTGTGTGTGTGTGGTGTGTGTGTGTGTGTGTGTGTTGTGTGTGTGTGTTGTGTTGTGTGTGTGTGTGTTTGTGTGTGTAGTGTGTGTGTGTGTGTGTGTTGTGTGTGTGTGTGTGTGTGTGTGTGTGTGTGTGGTGTGTGTGTGTGTGTGTGGTGTGTGTGTGTGTGTGTGTGTGTGTGTGTGTGTGTGTGTGTGTGTGTGTGTGTGTGTGTGTGTGTGTGTGTACACTGAGAATCAAGTGCGACAGGAGCGCAGTGAGTGTACTCGAGAGCAGAGAACAGGGCTAGTAAAAGAGATCATCGGGAAGAAATGCCATGCAAAAATAACAGCTGTATCATTAAGTGTCTTTTTATCAGGTCAGTTTGGGACATTGGACAGCTTCCTGTGTTTTTTATTTTATTTTGGTCAATTACCTTTTAGTGAACAACAACAACAACACCGGCAACAACAACAACAACAGCAGCAGCAAGAACAACAACAAGAACACACACACACATACACACTCACGCACATGCACATTAACACACTCACGCGCGCGCGCGCACACACACACACACACACACACACACACACACACACACACACACACACACACACACACTCTCTCTCTCAATTTGTTGACTGTAAATAAGGTAGATATGAGTTTGTTTTTTTAATAAATAAATATAAAAATGGTGCAAGTTAATGATACCTGTTTTTAACATGATAATAATTGTAAGATCCAAAATAAATAAAAACAATATTTAAAAAAAAAAAAAGGGAAAAGGAAGAAGGAATAACTTCCCTCCCAATATACGAAACAGGCAGACAACCAAACAAAACCCAAACGAGCCAACAAACAACCCAGAGAAGGTCGGGGCCGGGGTTAAGTGGGTGTCTGACTACGAAACGTTGTTTGTGACGTCTCCACGCCACATGCTTGGCTGACATTTTGCGTTTTTTCCGCTTGGCAGCACCAGGAAGCGGCTGACAGCCGGCGATTAATGGACACGGTTGTGCAGCGGGCTTAAAAGACAAACATGTGAACACGACAAACACCAGCGAAGGCGAAGTAACTTTGACCGTGACCCGGCACACAGTTTTATCCGCTATGCTGCTGCTGCCGAAACACAAAACCCAGCTACTATCCCCCCTAAAAAAACTACAAAAACCGAAAAGGAAAAAGACAATCACCACCACCCAACAACAACAACAACACAAGGAAGAAGAAGAAGCAACCCACATTTTAATGTCACTGGCAAATACATATACTTGTAACCTTGTAAAAATAATTATTTCCCGGTCGGAGCGTTTCCAGTTGTTCAGAAAGAACTGTTTCAGTTTCGACTGTCTCGATCTACTCATCTAAAAAAAAATAAAAAAAAATGGTGTGATCTCCCCATCCCCACCCACCTACAACAGTGACAAATCCAAGTAATGGTTTACGACATCCACCCTTCTTGGTGAACGGGTGCCGGAGACCGATGCCTGGATTGTGTGACAGCTAGATCTTCGAAATCAAATAGTCTCGGCTTGTTAGTCTCACCTGATGATCGAGGTTGCCTGGAAGGCGTGTAGCACATCAAACGAAACCAACAAGCGGTATAAAAATGGCTGATGCTGCCGTCACCGACAGAGGCTACCATTGAGGAGAAAACAAAGATTTTCACAGACCGACAGCGTCCCACGTACCATTGAAGACCACAACATTTTCTTGTTCACGAAAATTTGGATTCACGCCTCAAAACACTTCATAAACAACACAGACGGAGAGAGGACAATTTCGAATGGGAAGGGGTCATTGGTCACTGACATCTACTACAATCACAACGAACCTCGAACTGGCAAGGCTGTTGAAATTAGTTGTCCAGTCAGTTACGAGTTTTCGACGTCTTGTACGTTGCATTGTTGGTAAAACAGAGGACTTTTATTTTTATTTTATAAACACAAGCCAGTATCTATTTCTGAGGCAATTTTTTTGTCGTTTAAACAAAGCTTATTTACGTTCGTGAAAATATGGAAAAACAAAACAAAATCATTGCATGAGCATTAAACAAGCTAAGCTTATTGGGCGATTCAGGAGAGGTTGTTAACTCCCTTGACTTTTGCCCGGCATCGCTTAAGTCCCTTGGCTGCTTTTACTTCCGGTGCGTACTTTCTTCACAATGGAAGGCGGTGACAGTGAATTTGCGAATTTTACACTGCCAACTTTAAAGGCATTTTTGGAGGCCTGTAGTCATAATGTGTCTGGCAATAAGAATAACTTGTTGCTCGTGCTATAGGATGCCCAAAACGCATTTGTCTACGAACTCGCGATCTTCTGGTCAGCCAAAAACGACGCAAAGACACTTTTTTCCCACCCTCCATCCCCTTTCCACGGTAATTTTTGCAACTGCAACAATATTGGCATTTGTACTGCTTCGGATTCTAGGTTCAACTTCCACTGTTATACACAGCGTAAGCAACGCCTACTCAGAAATCGGCCCGGAAGTGCGCTGTGACCTCTTGCGACTTCTTGCGCGAAAGATTACAAAGCGCATTCACTCTAGCAAACCAGCTTCGCTGAATCACCCAATAGTGACCGCTGTGAGGCTATTGACGACTCGTACATGCGGAAGAAGAGAGGGGCTTGTGGACTCTTTAGCTTGCCCCCTCCTTTCCCCAAATCTTCTGTGTGTGTGTGTCGGTGGGTGGATGTGCAAGCGCGTGTCAGTGTATGTGAGTGAGTGTGTGTGTGTGTTTGCTGTTCCCATCTATTTTCATTTGTTCCTCTAGCTTTTGTTTTGGTTAATGATCTTTCTCTGGTTTCTCGTTTTTGTTGTTTGTTTTGGAAATGCTACGATTTGTTTTTTTTTTTTTGTTGCCGTTTGTTTTCTTTTTGTTGTATGCACTAGTATTTTATGTTTACTGCCGTGTCTTACTAGATGTTCTTTCATTGATGTTCTTTCATGTACCCCCACTGGGGTTTCTGAAATAAACCACTTGACTTGACTTGCTAACAGGGATTAAGGGGCCTATATCCGCCTTTCACTTCATTGGCTCCTCACACATAATTATGGCTCCTGGCTGCAAAAACACCAGGGCGACGCAACTCCACTCTCCTACCTGAAACGTTTACCTCAGACCCCGCCCCCTCCCCCACCGTCCATACTCTTTAATCTCTTGGGCATGTCATCCAGTCTCCCTTCATCATTTTGCCGTCTTTTTTTTCCTTCTCCAGTCAGGGGGATTTTCCTTCATTAATTCCCTACGTGTAGCCTACATCCACGTCAACCCGGGCCAGGGAACAATGGGAGTATTCTGGATACGGAACATTTGCAGATTCTGTCCCTTAACAAAGCCGTGTCTGTGGACGGGGCGTTGATACTGTGTCTACACGCGGAAGGCATGGGGAGTGGTGGTGGGGAGAGGGGGGTTGCAGGGTGGGGGGTGGGGGTCGGGGGACTAGGGGCGAAGCACGAAAACACAGTGTCTCAGGACTCAGGTCTTTGTTGTTGTACTTGTGTGACGTCTTTCGAGCGCTAATTAGCTCCCTTGTTTCTTGATTTTGCACGAGCGCTCTGGGCCTCGTTCTGTTTCAGTTTCACGTTCATCTCAGTTCTAAACGGTGACGACACTGAAAATATCGGCATGCGTGAAGCGTAGTTAGGACTATTCGGCCGGCCTAAACGCGTTTAAAGTTATAGACCCATTTTTCTACGTTTAAACAGCATAAATTCCACATCAAAATGGCAGCTCTGATGCTGCAGTTACCGACAGACTACTACAGGGAAGAACACGAACACTTGTGTGGACCGACGTTACCTCACGTACCACTGAAGACCCCAAATCATTCCAATCAAATGTGGATTCACTCACCAAGACACACCATAATCAACACAAACGGTGATGAGGAGACAGGACAATTTTGAATAGGAACGGGTCACTAGGTCAGGAGACAAGAACATCTTGAATAGGAAGGGGTCACTAGGTCACTGAGATCTGCTACAATTTTCTCGAATTTTGAACTCAGTGAACTGTTTCGTTGTTGTTTGTCTTTTGCCAAACACATCATTGTGGGGAGTGAACTGTAGCCCCCACAGCCTCCAATTTCCAATTTTGGACGGCGCGCGCGTTACACTGTTGGTAAAACAAGGGTCTCTCTCGATCTAAAAATAAACACGAGCCAATGGGTATTTTTGTGGCTACTGACGAATCGTCAATGTGGAAGGAGAGCCGAACCTATGGACTCTTTCGCAAATCGGGAATAGGAGCTATCCTTCTTTTTCCACACCATCATTCAAATTTGCCCTTAAGACCCATCTGTTCTCCTCTCGACTTTGAATGTGTGTGTGTGTGTGTGTGTGTGTGTGTGTGTGTGTGTTGTGTGTGGTGTGTGTTGTGGTGTGTGTGGTGTTTGTTGGTGTGTGTGGTGTGTGTGGTGTGTGTGTGTGGTGTGTGGTGTGGGCTTTGGGGTGTGTGTGTGTGGGTTGTGTGTGTGTGGTGGTGTGTGTGTGTTTGGTGTGGGGGGTGTTTGTGTGTGTGGTGTGTGTGTGTGTGTGTGTGTGTGTGTGTGTGTGTGTGTGTGTGTGTGTATGTTGGAAGTGATCGGAAAGACGCCGAATGAAGTGTTAACGTGTGCTTGTTTATATAATTAATTAGATGGGTCCATCGTACTGTTGCTTCCGAAAATATTTTGTCGACCCTGTTGTTTTTGTGTGTTGTTTTTGTGTGTTGTTTTTGTGTGTTGTTTTTGTGTGTTGTTTTTGTGTGTTGTTTTTGTATTGAGCGCTTCGGGCTCACGTTAAGTGTAAAGCGCCTTATAAATACCCTTTTACATTACATTACACATCCGCCTTTAACTTTATTTTCTCACCATGCACGAAGGCCCTGTGATGTATTAGTTTAAGTGGCTTCACGAACAAGCCGAGGTGACGAGTAGCCCGGTGTAACCGTCACTGACACCGTGCACTTATGTAATAAACAAAAGTCGCCATAACTTGCGCGAGGGTGGAGTCCTGAAATTATCCTGGGGGACCTTGCAACATTAATCTCTCCCGCTGAATTGCCTCCCTTGTGGTCTAGTTTTCTACACATCACAATTTCATCGCGCATCTGTGTAATTAAATAAAAACATTAAAAGGAAGTACATTTTTATATATCTTATATTATTTCAAGGGGTAGTGGAGTAGATCCATTTTTTTCTTCTTTCTCTCAATTCAGCCCTCGCCCACGAGAGGAATTTAATCAAGTTGCAGGTAATTTACAAGGCATTTACAAGGAAATCTGCGTTACAGACAGTACATGATGAAAATACAAATTATGCATGGAGAGAGAGAGAGAGAGAGAGAGAGAGAGAGAGAGAGAGAGAGAGAGAGAGAGAGAGAGAGAGAGAGAGAGAGAGAATTGGGTGGAGGTCAAGAAGACATACGGACGACAGATGACCCAGTATGAATGGAACTCCACTTACGCAATAAACAAAGTCGTCATAGCTTAACTGTACAAGGGCAAAGCCCTGACCCCGGGGTGACCTGTTGTTTGACTCCTGACGGTGAACAGCCACACACCCTTCCTCGCGATGGTGTTAATAACAACGCCATCCAGCATCCCCTTAGGTATGTAGGTGGAGAGAGAGAGAGAGAGAGAGAGAGAGAGAGAGAGAGAGAAGGGGAGAGAGAGAGAGAGAGAGAGAGAGAGAGGAAAGAGGGGTGGAGAGTGGGGGGAGGGTGGGAGAGAGGAAAGAGAGAGAGAGAGGGTGGGTGGGAGAGATTGAGTAGAGAGGGGGTGAAGAGAGAGGGAGGGAGAGTGGTGGGGGGAGAAACTAGAGAGAGTGAGAGAGAGAGAGAGAGAGAGAGAGAGAGGAGAGAGAGAGAGAGAGAAAGAAGACAAGACGAGAGAGAAGAAAAAGAATAAGTTCAAAATAAGAAAAAGAAAGAAAAACAATTGAAGCAAACAAGTAAGACACGCAAGAAGAACAAACAGCAAGCGGAGATTGTGGGCAATACCCAGAAACAAACACAGTGTCGACATGACAGATGCATTAATTACTACAGTACGACCTCAGCTCCCCGTTCACGACTGTGGCTTCTGACCCAGGCATGAGAAATTTAGGACTTCGTTAAAATGGACGCGAGACGAGACGAGACTAGATGAGAGGGGTGGTCTAAGTTAGGAAGTTGTACTGCAGACGAAGGTCATCATAACTCACGATTATCTCACCATAGCTCGCCACGGTATTAAAACTCACCACAGCGGATGCTTAAGCCCCTTCACAACTCCCAAGTTGATAATTCATACGCCTGACGCCGACAGGTTCCTGTCTGCGAAGGTCTCGCGAGCTGAATGTCGGCTTTTAATTGTCTACACGTAGGCGAGACGTTCTGTCTCTGTAAAGATCTGTCTTGCGTGTCAGTCGTAAGTTTTAATTAAGACAGGTTTGTTGACGTTGTATGACCAGCCAACTGTGCGCCCCCCCCACCCCACCCCACCCGTCCCCCCGACCCATGCACAGATGTTGATGCATGCGATTGTACACTGGGACTGTACGGACACCGTTAGAGAGTGGCTCTGGGAGAGGAAGAAAAAAGGAAGACAAGAAAGAGAAAAAGAAAAACGAAAGAAAAAAAAAGTTTGTGTGTGTGTGTGGGGGGAGGGGGGGGGGGGGATTTTTGTGCTGCACCCAGACTCGAACTCGCGTCCGTTCTGCACCTGGCTTTAGCAGTCGGAGGCTCTACCCACTGAGCTACCTATCCCCGCCCCGTCAGAGAACAAGAAATGTGCATCCACAATCGTTTGCTGTACACGAGAAAACACAGGAAGTCTTCATTCCATCAGGATGTTCTATGTGTGACGTCAAAATAATAGTCAGACAGGAAACATTCTTCGACAGGACGTCATAATGCGAAGGGACGCATTGTTGAAGGTCATACCCCCCCCCCCTCTCACCCATCTCATTGGCCAAGAGAGCGGTGACTGGAGATAACTGGGGGGAAATCAAAATACATTTTGAATGCAGAGGAAAGGCAGAGATTGGAGAGGCAGAGGTCATGGCAGTCACGGTCAGCGTAATGATCGGATCATGATGAGCAGCATCAGCAGCACATTGATCAGGTCACGATCAGGCCATGATCAGCATAATGATCAGGTCACGATCAGCATAATGATCAGGTCACGATCAGGTTATGATCAGCATAATGATCAGGCCACGATGAGCATAATGATCAGGTCATGATCAGCATAATGATCAAGTCATGTTCAGATAACGATAAAGTCTTGATCAGCTAATGATCAGGTCGTGACCAGATCATGATCAGCACATTGATCAGGTCACGATCAGGCCATGATCAGCATAATGATCAGGTCATGATCAGCATAATGATCAGCATGTTAATCAGGTCATGATCAGATCATGATCAGGAATCATGAGCATAATGATGAGATCACGATCAGCATAATTATCAGGGCATGATGAGCGACATGATGAGCATAATGATCAGGTCATAATGAGCATAATGATCAGGTCATGGTCAGATACTGATCAGCATTATGATCAGGTCATGATCACATAATGATCAGGTCATGAAGAACATGATGATCTGGTCAGAATCAGCATAATGACCAGGTCATAAGCAGTATAATGATCAGGTCATGATCAGCATCACGATCGGGTCATGCTCAACATAATGATCAGAATAATGATGAGCATAATGATGAGCGTAATAATCAGGTCATAATAGAATAATAATCAGGTCACGATCAGCATAATGATCAGGTTGTCAGGCCGAACAGAAGCAATCTATTGTGATAGGTTTTATTTATAACTAGAAGAAGACTTCATTAAATTTGTCCAGAATGTGTCCGCTCCTATTGCAATTGATTTTCTTTGTTAGAGTATTTTATAAAGCCGTCGTTTGTAAGATGCGAATTTGTTGATGGCGTCATTTACAATGTGTTACAGTTCCAGGAAGTAATTATTTTGAATAAAACCGTATAAACCAACCTTCGACAGGTTTTTAGACTGTCAGCGGACGTGACTTAGTTTTCTTCATCCATGGAACGAGACAACGGGATCCAGAGAGATTAAAGAAAAAACAACATGAAACGCGAGAGAGAGAGAGAGAGAGAGAGAGAGAGAGAGAGAAGAGGAGAGAGAGGAGAGAGAGAGAGAGAGAGAGAGAGAGAGAGAGAGAAGAGAGAGAGAGAGAGAGAGAGCAGACAGGCAGACGAGACAGAACAGAGACAGAGACGCAGACAGAGAGACAGAGACAGAACAGAGAGACGAGAGAGAGAGAGAAGAAGAGAGAGAGAGAGAGAGAGAGAGAGGAGAGAGAGAGAGAGAGAGAGAAGGAGAGAGAGAGAGAGAAAGAGAAAACAACCAACGACACACACACACACACACACACACACACACACAC
>JABMCL010001097.1:757500-762500 GCA_018857735.1 Alviniconcha marisindica
GAGCCGGGATAGCTCAGTGGTTAGAGCGCCGGATTCGTGGTCTAAAGGTCGCGGGTTCGAGTCCTCGCAGGAGCGGCGGGAGAATGTTCTTCTCCACGGTCAACTTTCTGTGCTGACTCTTATTTCGGTATCCGTTCCACCCCCCCCGTGTTACCGCAGTAAAAGACCCCAGTCATTCTGCCAAAAGTACAGGTGGCAGGTTACTGCAAAATACACATTATATGCACCCGACGTAATAAGGTGGTTCCGAGTGAACTGACACTGTAAACTGGTGCATAGCTGTATGGTGTACACAGAACGTGCGCCGAGACGGCCGCAGTTCCACGTGGCACCAACCATGCAACAACCAAACAGCGCTGTCAGTACACCACGTCGATGGATATAAACAAAAACTGACCCCCCAAAAAACAAAAACAAAACAACAACAACAAAAGCAACATCAACAACAAACAACAACAACAACAACAAAACAAAAACAAAAAACAAACCCCAGACAGACAAACAAACAAACGCTCTATAAAATGCTGCAGTCACTCACTGAGAATTACATGCAACATAAGCACAGTGAGTAAGTATGCTCAAGAGCAGAGAACAGTGCTATTTCAAAGCAATCACTCAATAAAAAAATAAAAAATCTAGATGTTCAAATAGCAGTAAGTTTATAACCACGCAGACAACTCAAATTATATTAGGCGTTTCTTTTATAGCCGCTCACAATGAACAAAAAAAAAAACAAAAAAAAACACACACACACACACACACACACACAAAAACACACACACACACACACACACACACACACACACACACAAAAACACACAAAAAAAAACACCCCCCCCCCACACACCACACACACCCCCACACACACACACCCCCACACACACACCCCCCGCCCCGCACACACACACACACACACACACACACACACACACACACACACACACAAGTCTTTATTAAAATTTTCAAATTTTAAGATCTTGACGGCGTGAGACTTATGGGGCGATTCGGCAGACAGACTGGAAAGCCTTGCCCCTTCAACAGTGAAAAAAGTGGCAGAGTTTTTTTGTTTTTTTTTTGTTTTGTTTGAGGAAGGTCCCGTGGGCAGGTAAGAGGTAAGGAGTGTGTGAGAGTCGGGGTGGCCCCCCGGACTCCCCGTCCCTAATAAGCCTTTTTAAAGAAGTAAGTAAACTGGGTTTAACGTCACGAAACCTAAGGCTTATTAGGGCGGGGGAAAAGGGGGGGGGGGGGGGGGGGGGGGGGGGGGGGGGAAAACACTACCTTCACCACCAAAATTTTGCATTAAAATGGGCAGGATGAGAGCCCTTTAATTTTTTTTAAAAAGGGGGGAAAAGTCACAAGACACCACAAACCAAACTTTTTTTGAAAGAAAGGGGAGGCCCCGGGCCCCAAAAAGCCTTCCCTTCGCTCCCATTCCCCTGGCAAACCGGTCATAATTAAATGGCTCTGGGCGTAAAAATTTTTTTGGGGGGGAAATTGAGGGGGCGTTCCTTTTATGGTTTTTGGGGTAAAACAACATTGAAGGGAACTAGGTGAGGGCGGGGTGGCTGGGTTTTTCTTGGGCTAAGGAACTTGGGAAGGGGGGCGGGGGCTGTGGGTTTTGGGACTTAAAAGGGAATGAAGGGTGGTGGGGGGGTCTGATGGTTTCGGGGTAAAGCAAAATTGAAGGAACGGGGGGGCGGGTGTTGGTCCGGGGACAAAGCAAATTTGGGGCAGGGAGGGGGGAGGCCCTTTTGGGTTTTTTGGGCAAACCTTAAGGCATTTACCCGGGGTGGGGGTTTTTCCCGGGGAACTTAAGGTGGTGAGGGCGGGATGGTGTGGTTTTGTGGCCCAAACAATTAAACCGGGGTGAGGGGGGGTGGCGGGGTTTTTGGGCCAAAAAGACATTGAAGGAACTAGGGAAGGGGGGGATGGCGGGGTTTTTGGGAAAAAACATTTAAAAAAGGGGGGCGGGATGGCTATGGGTCGTGCGGAGAAAAACGAATATGAGGGGGTTCAAATTCCCCCCCGGAAGCGACTTTTTCCCCCTTTTGGCGTTTTAAATTTTTGTGGCCCCCTTGGGATGACCAACAAATAGGGATGGGGTTCTTTTTAAAATTTTTTTTTGAATTGGGGCCGTGTGTTTTTCTGTTTTTTTCGACAATAGGGCTTGTGAAAGTGTATTGTCTTGGCAAAAAAAAATTGAAGGGACAGTAAGGCGAGCTTTTTTTGGGGAGGGGCCTTTTTTTAAAAAAATTACATTTCTTTATTTTCTTTTCCCCCTTTTCCCTTTTTTTAAAAACCCGAAAAAGGCCGTGGGCCCCTTTTTTTTACACATGAAAAACTGAAACCGGGGGGGTGGGGGCTCCCCTTTTTGGACCTTACCTTGGTAGGGCGACCCGAATTTCCCGCCAGGGATAAATAAATTGTATTTATACATAAATATATAAGGTCAGCATAGGAACGATTACGACAAGGCGCCAACACAGGGAACTTTCACTGAAAGTTCCTGTCTCTTTTGTCATCTCTTCGTTCGCACCGTTCTTGTTTACACTTACGTCGTCTTCTTCTTCCGTGTACAGAACCGGTTTCACAGGGAACGTTGTTCGTTCATATGTGGTTCCAGTTCCAATGTGGCTTCACGTCCACAGAGACCCTGCGGACTATTAGGGACAGGGAGCCCAGGACGGCCACCTGGACTTTCACACAGCTCCTGAACTCTGTGCTGCCCTCTGGTTCAATGTTGCTTTACGTTCACAGAGGCCGTACGGATTATTAGGGACGGGGAGCCCAGGACGGCCACCTCAACTTTCACACAGCTCCTGAGCTCTGACTTGCTTTTTCTTCTTAAAAGGTTGCTTTACGTCACAGGGACCATAAGGACTGTTTTGTATGTCTTGGTCCGCTCCTCTTGATATGATCCTGTCTTTGTTCTCTTTGTATGCCTTGTTCTTGTTCTCCTGATATGATCATGTCTTTGTTCTCTTTGTATGCCTTGTTCCCTTGATAATATCATTATGATCATTATGATCTTGTCTTTGTTCTTCCTTGTATACCTTCTTCTTGTTCCCCTGATATGATCCTGTCTTTGTTCTCTTTGTATGCCTTGTTCTTGTTCTCCTGATATGATCCTGTCTTTGTTCTCTTTGTATGCCTTGTTCTTGTTATCCTGATATGATCCTGTCTTTGTTCTCTTTGTATGCCTTGTCCCCTTCATATACTCCTGTCTTTGTTCTCTTTGCATGCCTAGTTCTCCTGATATGGTCCTGTCTTTGTTCTCTTTGTATATCTTGTTCTCTTGTTCGCTTTGTGTGCTTTATTTTGTTCCCCCGATATGATCCTGTCTTCTCTTTGTAAGCCTTGTTCTCCTGGTGTGATCCTGTCTTTGTTCTCTTTATATGCCTCGTTCTTGTTCTCCTGATATGATCCCATCTTTGTTCTCTCTGTATGCCTTGGTCCCTTGATATGATCCAGTCTTTGTTCTCTGTGTATGCCTTATTCTTGTGTTCTTTATATGCCATGTTCTTCTTCCCTTTGTATGTGCGCATGCCCATAGCTGTCGTCTGCTAACGGCTGACTAGGTAGCCGGGAAAAGGGCGATTGTGACCACTTAATGTTATCGTAACATTTTCCAGACGGATTATGGGAACAAGGTGAAGAGTTTTGGAAGACTGTTGGATGAGTTTTGCCCTTGCAAAGCCGGATACGTGACATGGTGCATGGTTGTATGGTGTACACAGAACTTGGGCCGAGACGGCAGCAGTTTCATGTGGCACCAACCATGGCAGCGCTGTAAGTACACCACCTCGATGCATATTCAAAAATGCGCTATAAAAAGCTAGTCACTCATATAGAATCGCAGGCGAGCGCAGTGAGTCTGCTTGAGAGCGGAGAATAACGCTATATAAAAGCGATCAACAACAGGAACAAGAACAATAGTATCAGCAGCAGCAGCAGCAGCAGCAGCAGCAGCAACAACAACAACAGCAACAACAGCAACAACAACAGCAGCAGCAGCAGCAGCAGCAGCAGCAGCAGCAGCAGCAGCAGCAGCAGCAACAACAATAGCAACAACAACAACAGCAACAGCAACAACAATAACAAAAACAACAGCAGCAGCAACAACGACAACAATAGCAACAACAACAGCAACAGCAACAACAATAACAAAAACAACAGCAGCAGCAACAACGACAACAATAGCAACAACAACAACAACAGCAACAACAACCACAACAACAACAACGAGTTGTCATTGATTCAATAAATCGATTGCTTTAGAACACGGTGCAGCTATCTCTTACTATTCGATACATCATTTAAGAAACGCGGCGCACTTGGTTTTGTGCAAAACATGATCTAGGCCTATTAAGCCACGTAATTTATTTAACGTGGACAGAAAACAAATGGCGTACTGCCCTAGACATGCCGGAGAGAAGGGAAATGACCGAGCAGATCGACTGGCGGGCAAAGCAACCCTCACAAGTGGCTTGCTTCTCGGAAGATCTGAAGTATTGAGGAGCTTGAAACACTACATGCGGGCACAAATCCAAGGACTTCACACCATCGATCGCCTGGAGGAGAGAGGCGTGGAAAGAGAAAGAGGAAGCGCTAGAGATCTTCCTTGAGAGGACGAGAGAGGGCCATCGTCAATCAGACAAACATTGGAACTGTTTCAAAGGTGACGTTGGAGAAATTTCTGAGAGACGGGGTGGAGCGCATATGGGCGTTTCCGAGCGCATAGATACTGAACAGAACTGAACTGAACTGAAATGATTGTAAGATGTCGGAGTAGAACTAATTACGAGGAACGTCTCGCCTGCCAATACCTGATCGCGTTATGTCAATCATAATAATTATGGCGACATGTTAATACCATTCCAATGTCTGCCTTTAGGTTTTATCCAGCTGTACCCCCCCCCCCACCCCCCAAACACACACACCCGGCCAACACCCTCCCTTGTCATCTTCAAACATAGTGCAACGTGAACAGAGATACCTGT
>JABMCL010001097.1:772500-778653 GCA_018857735.1 Alviniconcha marisindica
GGCACCAGAAAAGGCCATGCTTGTTTTGAATAAATATATTCTTGGCTTTGGGTAACTGAAAGTAGTTGTTTCTGGAGCTAGAGTGGGGAGCTTTCGTACAAGCTAGATATGTACACTGGCGCATGTTGGTAAGTGCCCTATACATAAAAAACACCCTTGTTGTATTCCAGTTGTTGTTAAGGTTCAATATTCCTATCTATCAGTTTCTGGTCAGTGTTTAATTTTATCCGGAAAGCTATCCTTCCAGAAAAAATCTAACCACTGACAGAAACTGAATAAGATAGGAATATTGAACCTTCACAAACAACTGGATACAACAAGGGTGTTTTTAAGTATAGGACACTTACCACAATGCGCCAGTGTACCATATCTAGCTTGTCGCGACTCCCACTCTCGCTCCAGAAACAACTCCTTTCAGTTACCAAGCCAAGAAAGATTTATTCAAAACAAGCATGGCCTTTTCTGTGCCCTGTTTTGGAATAGTCTTCCAAGTGCACCTCAGATCATGTCACTTACTCAGCTCCTTCAAGGGAAACCTCCGTGAGCACCTTAACACAACCGTATAAACAGCCTTATAACCCGCCCCAACCCCCTCATTTTCTCGTAGACCAGTGCTTGCTATACAGATGCCGGTATCATCGTTTATCACATCACTGAAAGTGATTTACTGTTGCTACCGCGCTGTGTGTGTGTGTTCTGTGTGTGTGTGTGTGTGTGTGTGTGTGTGTGTGTGTGTGTGTTGTGTGTGTGTTGTGTGGTGTGTGTGTGTGTGTTGTCTGTTTTGTGAGTGAATGCAGCATGCCTACTGTGCTTTATGATCTGATCAACATTTTTCTTTTGTTCTTCTTCTTCTTCTCCAGCTTTGTATTATGTATGTTCCCTCAGGACGTCAGCCAACCAGGCAGGCCCCCCCCCCCCCCCCCCTCTCCCACGTGAACCACTGAGGAGAGGAGAGGGGGGGGAGGGAACCATGTTATGTTTTGCGTGATTTACAAATATGCGAGATACGTCAACACCATTTTTGCTATGTATACATCTTATTTATCCTTGTTCATTTCAGTATTTTCAATGATTTTGCTGTTCTTGTATGTTTATTACTATTAATAATGGTAGTATTATATTTTATTTGTTTAGATATTGTTTATCCTGTTTAAATATTAATCGAGTTTGTAAAACATTTTTATTTTTATATTTATTTTTATATAATTGATTCTCCAGTTTTCACTTATTCGACAGCTTAGGGCAAGGACTAGTTGTTAGGCAGGTCTAAATGAACCTAACTACAATCCTTGTAAAATAAGTTTTCGAGTTCGAGTTCGAGTTCTCTCGCTCTCTCAAAGTATTTCCACTGATTTTGCTGTTCCTGTATGTTTATTAGCTATTCATAGGTAGTTGTTGTATCTTTATTTGTTTGTATATTGGTTATCATGTTTAAATATTAATCGAGTTTGTAAGTGTTTTTTTGTTTTTGTTTTTTTGTTGTTCATATAATTGTTTCTCCATGTTTCACTTATTCAGTAGTTTAGCAAGGACTAGTTGTTAGACAGGTCTAAATGAACCTAAACTACAATCCTTGGAAAATAAAGTTTTCGAGTTTGAGTTCGAGTTCGAGTTCTCTGTCTCTGACTCTCTGTGTGTCTCTTTCTCACTCAGTTTACCCCTCTTCTCTCTCACACACTTGCTCACTCACTCACTCACTCACTTACTCTATCTCTCTGCTCTGCTTTCTCTGTCTCCCTGTCTCTGTCTCTCTCTCTCTGTGTCTCTCTCTCTCTCTGTCTCTCTCTGTGTCTCTGTCTCTCTATGTCTCTGTCTGTGTCTGTCTGCCTGTCTGCCTGTCTGTCGCTCTCTCTCTCTCTCTCTCTCTCTCTCTCTCTCTCTCTCTCTCTCTTTTTTCCCTTTCTCTCCCCCCCCCCCCTTTTCCTCTCTCTCTCTCTCTCTCTCTCTCTCTCTCTCTCTCTCTCTCTCTCTCTCTCTCTCTCTCTCTCTCTCTCACACACATACACATACACACACCACCATCACCACCACCACCATCACCACCCCACCACAACCACCAACACCAACACCCCCCCTCCCCCACCCCCTTTATACCCCCACCACGCCTCTCATCTTTGAGCACGCTATGTTTTGTGTGGAAATTCTCATGTATAATGTTTCACTCACTCATTCATGCCTATATGTATATAAATAATGCCTGTAATTTGATATCTTTTCATATTTTGTAATATATATATGTATTCGTAATTTGATATCTATTCATCAGTAGCTTAGCAAGGACTAGTTGTTAGACAGGTTTTTGACTGAACCTAAACTACAATCCTTGTAAAATAAAGTTTTCGAGTTCGAGTTCTCTCTGTCTCTGTGTCTCTCTCTGTGTCTCTGTCTCTGTCTGTCTGTATGTCTGTCTGTCTCTCTTTTCTGTCTGTCTCTCTTCTGTCTGTCTGTGTGTCTGTGCTCTCGACACTCTGTTCTGTCTGTCTGTCTGTCTGCCTGCCTGCCTGCCTGCCTGCCTGCCTGCCTGCCTGTCTGTCTGTCTGTCTGTCTGTCTGTCTGTCTCTCTCTCTCTCTCTCTCTCTCATCTCTCTCTCTCTCTTCTCTCTCTCTCTCTCTCTCTCCTACTATCTAATATCTCTCTCTCCTCTGTCTGTCTGTCCTGTCTTCCGTTCTGTCTGTCTGTCTGTCTGTCTCTGCTCTCGGCACTCTTCTGTTCTCTTCTCTTGTGTCGTGTGTCTCAGACTTTCGATGCCAGCCTGGTCTCTGCGTCACCAGAAACCAACAGAGACCTCGTGCACCCGTGCTGCTCCTGTACGACAACGCAACTATACACACACAGCTGCAGCAGCTACAGACGTGCTTGACGTTGCTGGGATACAGTTGCTCCTTTCATCTATCTCATTATCCGTCCAGACCATCGACTAGAGGGGACTGGGGGGATGTTAATTTCCCACACATTTAAAAACCCGGGTGCGCGGACCCAGAGTACAGTTTCCCAAATCAGGGGTTTTGAGAATTCACGAGGGGCCTTTCCTTTCCCTTCTAATAATGAGGAGGATAAAAATAATAATGGAAAAATTGTAAAGTGCCTAAACTTCGCGGCTTTAAAGCCCTAAAAAAACATAAACACGTAATGTACATCGAGATGGAAAATTTTTTTCCGTAATTTAACAAACGCTAACACACAAAGTTAAAACATCAACAAAGGTTCAAGCAAAAACTATGTGGAAAGGGGCCACACACACACCAGCACACACACACACACAACACCACACACACACCCCACACACACAAAAACACACACACACCACACACACACTAAACCTCTACCACACACTACACACACACAAAACACAACACCCCAACACACATAATACCTACAAATACACTACACACACACACAAAACCCACACACACACACACACAACACAAAACCCCACCCCTAATAAAAACACAACACACACACACACACAACACACCACACACACACTACACACACACACCACACACCCAAACCACACCAACAACACACACACGCCCCAAAACACACACACACACACACAAAACACACACACCCAAAAACCCCCTACATTACACTACACTTACACACACACACCTTTCACATAAACAACCCCAAAAAAACAACCAAACAACCACACACACAAAAAACCCCACAAAACAAACAACCACAACACAACACACACACACACCCATCACCACAAAAACAACACACCACACCAAAACACAACACACAACACAAACACCCCACACAACAAACCACACACACACACAAACCAAACACACCACACACAAACACAAAACACAAACACACACCACACACACACCCCACACACATACACCATCCAAAAACATAAACGAAAGGCGGGTTGTTGTTTTTTTAAAGAAGGGGGGGGTTTTTAGCGGATGGGGGAAAACGGGGTGACCCCACTGATGGGGACTTTTTGTAAAGGGGGCCAAAAACCTAAATGTTTGGGCCCGAAATCCTTTTTTTTTTAGCAATTTTTCACAAAAAATTCAAAAGGGCCCCCCATAAAAACCCCTGGGGACTGAAGTTTGTTTTTGCTTCTGGGGGGGGGGGGGGGGGGGGGGGGGGGGGGTGGGGGGGGGGCGGGGGGGGGGGGGGGGGGGGGGGGACACCCCCCCAAAAAAAAAACAAACAAACAAGAATAGGGAGCAAACACAGACAAAACAAAGCAAAACTCGCCTTCATTCAAATTTAAAAATTTGTTTTTTTATAACCCCCACTTTTATGGCCTCACGCACCCCCACTTTTTCCTTTTTTTTAAAAAAACCCACTCCTGCCTCACTCATTTCCCCTCCTATTTAAAAAAACCCACTCACCTACTTTTATTTTTTACCCCCACTTTTTCCCATTTTTTAACCCAAATCACTGCCTCACTCACTCACTCCTGTTTTTAACCCACTCCATTGGGGGCCTCACGGGACTCCTCCTTTTTATAAGCCACTTTACTTGGGCCCCACTCACTCACTCCTGTTATAAAACCCAACTCACTGTCTCCCCGCACTCGCTCCTTTATTAAACCCCCCTCCACTCACTCACTCCCCATTAAAAAGCCACTTTACCCCCGCCTTTTAACTTTACCCCATTTCCCATTTTTTAAAAGGGCCCAACTCACTGCCCCTTTACCTTTACTCAACCTCCCTATTTTGAACCCACTCACTGCCTTTTACTCCCCTCTTTCAGTCTAGTCAAAATCAAAAAAGACCAAGGGGAAAGAAAACTTAAAAAGGGCCCGGGAAACCAATTTTCTTCCGTCGTCAAAAATTTTAGGGAATCAATAAAAAAGCGGAAACAAAAGTCCATCAAAAAAATCACAACGTCTCAAGTTCCAAATCTCTGGCAGGGAAAAATCAGGTGAAAACAGAAATCAAAGAAAAGACTGTAAAGTACATACACTTACAGTGACCCGAAAGTACATTCAAATTTTCAGCCCACAGGAAAATTTTTATATTCAAATTACAAACCGGGGCTGGAAAGTAACACACACAGTGAATGGAAAGTACATTTCACCCAAAAAGCGAACGGAAAGTACAAAAACATTTACAGCCCACCCGGAAAGTCTCACACTTACAACGACAGCAAAGTGCAATAACACTCACCCTTTTCAGCGACAGGAAAGTTTTATACACTTACAGCGACCGGGGGGAAAATATTTTTGCGCTTACAGCGACTGAAAAGTACACACACAGTGAATGGAAAGTTAGATACAGTAACGAGGGGAAACGTAACTACATACACTTACAGCAAAACCGGGAAAATACATAACTTACAGCGACTGGAAAGTTTTCAAAAACTTTTTCACCGCGAAAAGGGAAATAAAATACACTTTACCCGCGTGGGGATCACTTACAGCGACTGGAAATACAAAAAAAAAAAAAATCCACAAAAACGAAAAGGAAAAATAGATACACTTAAAAAGCGTGCATACACTTACAAAGTCGGGGGAAAATACATACCACTTACAAAACGTGCTTTCACTTTACAGGGGGTCTGGAAAGTTTTATACACTTATAGCGACAGGGAAAGTATATTCACTTCAGCGGACGGGGAAAGGGATAAAACACTTCAGAGACCGGGGGAAAAAACATTTCACTTACCCGAGACCGGAAAGTACGTACACCCCACAAACGACCGGGAAAATAAAATACACTCACAGAGACCGGAAAGTACATACACTCACAGGGGACCCTAGTGAAAAGTACATACACTTAACAGGGGGATCCGGAAAGTAAAAACACACTTAAAGCGAAATGGGAAAATATACACACGCACACTCACTTTTGGCGGGAAAAATGGAAAACAGGAGGGCTTATACTGCGGGGGTGCGCACGGTTTCCAGAACAAAAATGCGGAGGGCAGTGAACGCTTTTTTGGACAAAAACCACAAACACAACACACACATCACCCAATGCTGAAAGGGACGGAACCCACCCGCGTTGTGGTGGGGCCCAAAGCAAGAGGGCAAGGGAAGGTAAGTAAAATTTGTTTTTTAAAGCCCATTCAGCCATTTCGGTTACTTTTTTGTTGTGATTGTTATTAATTTGCGCTTTCTTTCCCCTTTTCTTTGGAAGACCCCACTGGCGCTCGCATGTGGTTCTACATTTAATGAGGCT
>JABMCL010000193.1:0-60169 GCA_018857735.1 Alviniconcha marisindica
AGCCGCACGCCACTTAAACAATGTTTCACTTTCAAAACAACGAAATGTTTTCTGTTTGACGTCAAGCGTGTGTTTGATGGTTGGTTTAGAACTGATGGATACGGCGAGGGGAAAATCAGACATAATGAAACCTTGGGTGGGTGGCCAGAGCGTGTTAGTGCTACATGTTGAGTGTGAGCACTTCAAAACATAATTATGGTCACGGTCTTTGCAGGCCTACCTTGTAGGCCCACTTTCTGATCAGCACTGGGCATCTGGAGAATACACGGTTAGCTGAACACTTTAACAAAGCAGTAGAGCTATCCAGGGAGGGACGGACCACGCCGCACCTGGCGTTACGCCATTTCCGCCGCTGATGAACCACAACTTATCACAAAACACTCACTGGCGTCACGCAGTAAAAATAGCCAGAGGAGAGAGGGACGGGCTCAGCCATGCCTGGCGTTACGCCATCCCCGCTGGTGTTGGACGTCGTAGAGTCAAACGCAGAACTAGCTAATACATCAAACCACACACTTTGAAGCTAATCTTTGAGATGAAATACACAACTCTGTACTAATACGGTCCGTGGGATCTCCCCCTCATCACACACACGGTGGTACAAAACTTTGTACTAAAAGCACGTTAAAACATCACTTAAAGCAACTTTTCCGCAGAGCACAAGTAAACACGTCTTGACCGGCCAAGCACCGGAAGCAAGAGAGAGAGAGAGAGAGAGATTGTTGCTTAATGTCCACGGAGAAGAGAGAGACAGAGACACAGACAAATTGTTGCTTAATGTCCACGGAGACGAGTAGGCCTATTAGGGACGTCGCTTAGTAAGTAATTTGGAAACATGGTTAACGCCACAAACCGTGGAGAAACGAGAAGGGGAGGGTATGGAGGTGGGAAGAGGAGATTATATATATATATATATATCTTCAACTGTCACCACCAGAATGTTTCCCTGCTTTAAAGATGGGCAGCGATAGAGTTTTAATGTTTAGTAGGAAGTGATGGACACAGTCAAGAAGTCCACAAACCCACCTTTGTAAGAGAAGGAGGCCCGAGCGGTATCGTAGGTCTTCCGCACGGCTAACGCCTTACCGCTAACCGGCTCACGGTGTTCGCTTGTTGTTTTGTTGTTGAGTTTTTGCTTAATGTCCTCAGATGCTAAAAGCATATTAGGGACAATCTATAAGGTAAACTTGACTTGGATATATCATAGTTAGATCATGGGGAGACGGGGATGGGGAGCGAAGAAAGTTTGGTCCACTTGCGGATCAATATTTGGATCGGGATATGAGGTCGCTGGAACAAGGGGGAATGAGGGGTGGGGGGAGATGAGATGTGTCCACCTGCGGATCAATACTGGGGTCAGGGTGCTGGGTCGTCTTGGCTGTACTGGGCATTCACTCGTAGAACTGGGCAGCCCTAGGGGTCCGGTTAAAAAAATCGTCGTCCACTATTTACAGTTAAAAACTGGGCTGCATATGAAAAACCTTGTAAGGTTATGTCGGCGGGCTGCACCAACATGTAATATGTACAATCGGCACACACAGTATTTACAGTTAAAAACGTCGAAGACGCACATGGTAGTTTAAATACACTTGTAGTAAAATCGAGGCCTGTAGTCAGGTGGCTAAAAACACTTGGGTATGCAAACATACATTTGTGGTGGTCGCTGGAATCAGGTCCAGCAGACTAGAACTGGGTGCGGGAAACACGGAGACGTTCGCCCCTTCCTCCGCCGCCGGGATTAACCCGAGCTGCGGGAAAGCGTTGACGGTGTTCGCTTGGTGGTGAAGTGTTGCTTAATGTCCTCAGATGTCAGTTGACATGTTAGGGACAAGTTGTGACCAATGCCGAAGCACGGTTCAATGATTCTTTACGTCCACGGAAACCAGAAGGCTCGTTAGGACGGACAGCCCAGGACGGCCACCTCGACTCTCACACAGCTCCTGAACTATGGGTGTTCGCTTAGTAAGTAAACATGGTGCTTAACGTCCACAGAACGGGTGTTCGCTTTAGTTAATTTCTCTTTAAATACCGGATACCGCACGCCAGAGAAGAGGATGGTTCAGGAGCTGTGTGAGAGTCGAGGTGGACGTCCTGGATTCTCCGTCCTAACGAGCCTTCTGGTTTCCGTGGACGTAAAGATTGATTGCACCGTGCTTCGGCATTGGTCACAACTTGTCTCTAATATGTCAACTGACATCTGAGGACATAAAGCATCACTTCATCATCAGCCAGAGAAGAATCATAGTTCAGGAGCTGTGTGAGAGTCGAGGTGGCCGTCCTGGGCTGTCCATCCTAACGAGCCTTCTGGTTTCCGTGGACGTAAAGCTATATTGAACCATGCTTCGGCATCGGTCTCAGCTTGTCCCTAATATGTCAACTGACATCTGAGGACATTAAGCAGCACTACCTACCTACCTACCTGCCAGAGAAGAAGAAGGTGTGAGCCGGTTTGGCCTAGCGGCAAGGCGTTAGGCTGGTAAGCGGAAGGACCTCGGTTCGATACCGCATCGGCTCTCCTTTCTCTTCAGAAAGGTTGTGGTTTGTGGACACTGTCTTGTGACTGTGTCCATCACTTCCTAATGAAACATTAAAATGGCTCTCATCGCTTCTTTTTTTCGCTTTTTTTTTTTTGGGGGGGGGGGGGGGGGGGGGGAAGGTTCTGCTCTATTTGAACAGCATATTTTGTAGTTTCATCTGTACCGCTAATTTCAACAACGTTGTTGTATTTTATCCGGTCGCTCTATTTTCACATCATCATTATTATAGATTCACTGGTACTATGCAGTCTATTTCGGAAACATCTTCTTGTGCTCTAATATTGCACTGATCTCTTATAACACACACACACACACACAGAAAGAGATGGGGGCGGGGGTGGGAGGGAACAGCGGAAAACAAACGCCATCGGCAGAGGTGAAGTAGCCCCAGGCAAAGGTATGCAACACATCTGGTCTTGCAACATACACACCCAGCTAATTGTACAGCCATAGAGAGCAGCCGAAGCATTCTCCTGTTTCATAAGCACGCACTTGGCCAGCCGTACTGTTGACACTGGCAGTGCCATGCCAGCATACGTTTTGCAGCTTCAGTGCGGTTACCCTGCTGTTAAGTCACTCTTCGGGAGACCCACAGAACCTGGGCTCTCGCAGGTTATAAATCACCCATAGGCACATGAAAGCGAAATTATTCCTCGTCTACCCCCGTGCAATCACCCTTTCCCATCAGTAGACTCGAAATAATTCCAATTAAGCCTCACCTTCCCGGCAAGCCTCGTTTAATTTCTTAATTAATCATTCAAGCAAAACTGCGACACTTATACTCGCCTCTTGACATCAGGGTTTCTCGCCGCGTTGCGCGGCAAAATACCCCCCACCCCCTCCCCGTTGTGTGCCTAGTGATATAGTAAACACAGAAAGTAACTTACCAGTTTTATTACCTTTTTTCTTTTAAAAGTTGTAGTGTAATTTGACAGTGAAGCATTTCTGATAGCTACGCCAGTCAAGCCATAAATTTTGTCATATCTTGCCTAGTGAGTGCACGATTACAGTTCATTGATCCTTAAAATCTGAAGGTGTGTAGGGCCTAATTATCGATCGTGCTGGCAGTTGGTCAAAATTCGCGTCCTGATCACAGAAATGACGTCAAAGTCTTCACTGATAGACTTGCTTTTGTTTCTCATTTCGTTAAAAAAAAAAAAAAATTAAAAAGAAGAAGAAAAAGAAGAAGAAAAAGTTTCTGGAAGGCTGCCTCGCACGTCGCAAAATCAGAGGGTTCGAGCTGTTGGCATGTTGAATAGCGGAACGTCTGTGTCTGCAACAGCAAGACAATACAAGTTGGAAGGGTCAGGATCGGAAAGACTGTTAGGTTGTGGCTGCACCGCTACCAAACGATTGGGGTCGTTTCTGACCGACCCTGCAGTGAGGTCCCCCCGAAGAACGACCCGGCAGCAGGATCGTTACTATATAGAGACATAAGTTATTGTCACACACCTGCGGAACAGATTTCAGCCTGCAACAGTCACTGCTGGCACCGTCCCCGGACTGGGAAGAATACGTTCTGGACTGTCCGGAACCGTTTGCGTCACGAACAAGCCTACGTCAAAGACGTCCTGCTATTCGTCACACACGGCATTGAACTTGGTCATTTTCCAAATGAACCCATTCTGATAGAACCTGTTGAGGCAACCATCCGTGACACTGATACCGCTTTTGACTTGTTTCAGTATTCGAACAATTGAATACGAATTCTTCTGCTGAAATTTTGTCACATACGATGGGGAACAAATGTTAGAATGAAAACCGTACCTGGTAAGTTACTTTCTGTGTTGACGATGTTCAGATGAAGCTGCTGAAATGTTGAACCTTTTTTTTTTTGCTAAGACCTTGACATTGAAAAGAGCAACTTTGACTGCATCAGCCTTCACTGTGAACATAGCCTTGAAAAAAACAAGTCAGTCTTTTTGCACGACACTCCGGCTCATGATGATGCACGTTTTGCTTACGAAAGCTTCAGAGGTTAAAAAGATATTGGACAAGTAGGCACTGAAATGTTGAACCTTTGCTGTGACCCTGACTTTGAAAACAGCAACCAGTCTCGGTTCTTTCACCCCCTCACCCCCCTCCCGCCTGCCCACAATAACTTCGTTAAAGGAGGTATAATAATTATGCGAAATTGAGAAGGAAAGAAGACGAAGAAGAAGACGAACATGAAGAAAATACAGTGGCTACTTTTAGGAAAACACTGGATCTACTAGCACTATAGTCTCAGTCACAAATCTCTTTAATGACTACATGCATGGCCTAACCCTCAGGTATGTGGGTGATCGATTTCGTTCCAAATGATTATAATTATAGTCTGTTTTGCACAGGAATTATCACCGGAATAGTAATTCATTCATACATTTCTTTCTATGAGTGCGTGCGCGCCGGAGTGCGTGCTAGTGTGCATGCGTGCGTGTGTATGTGTGTATGCGTGCGTGCGTGCGTGCGTACATGTATGTGCAAAAACTCAAAACTACGCGGAGTATGCCGTATACTGTAAGCAACAGAACAGAGAGAGAGAGAGAGAGAGAGAGAGAGAGAGAGAGAGAGAGAGAGAGAGAGAGAGAGAGAGAGACACACACACACACACACACACACACACACACACACACACACACACACACACACGCACGCATACACACACGCGCGCGCGCCCACACTCACACACACACACACACACACACGGATAGTGTCGTAACTTCGGAAACTTTCAGCACGAGATATATGATCGAAGGCGCAAATGTGGTTGTCGCCAAAGTGTTTCTGTAAACACACTTGCCAAATAGGCTACTAGACCGACCACATGTCGATATGCCTTCTTGGTTCGCTCAACTTTATTTTGTCCTCGTGCTCCTCCAACGTAAAATGACGTGTCACATGTAAATCAGTACCGTCAGTTCTCTAGATTACAACTTCAATATCCCCGTGGAAAGGTTCAAAATAGTATAAATCTGAAACAGAACGAGGCCCAGAGCGCTCGTGCAGAATCAACACACAAGGGAGTTAATTAATGCTCGAAATACGTAACACAAGGTCTTTGCTGTTGTACTTGCATTACGTATTTCGAGCGCTGATTAACTCCCTTGTGTGTTCAAAATAGTATAATTATTTTTGTCATGTGGGCAGTTGTTGATTTAAACCATATAAAATATCACTTGATTCATTGACTGATGCAGCTTTGGTTGTGAAAACTGGACCGATCTAGCCGACCGCAACGGACTATCCACCGCCAGTTCACCCTTTCACAATGAAAACCACGATGACGTTTGAACGTGCTCTAAACAAAAGACAGAAAGCGTCATGACTTGAAGAGTAAACGCAATACCATTTCCCCATACTTCGTTAAAGGGATCCTCTAGCCAGCAAAGAAGAACCAGGGGCCATATCGAGAGATGGAGGGGCGGGGGGGGGAGCAAAAACTAAAAAACTCACTGACCGACCCACTCACGTATGTTTTTCTGTCGAATTAGGTCTAGTTTGTTATAAAACTCGACGTTTCAAAATCAGAGTCAACAAAACACAGGCTCTGTGCGCGCTGTCATAATTATGTCGCCTGGCAGTCTGCGTCTGTGACGTCATGACAAGGCCGGAATGTGTGTCAGAACTGTCTATTTCGTCATTGGCTAACCTCTGTTTCTTCTTCCGCTCTTCCTTGGTAAAGAGTAAAACAGCATGGCTGCGGGATCATTTGTTCCGAAAGCGCCCGAGTCTGTGGTGCGTCGGAGAGGTGAACTGTCTGGTTTCCACAGAACAGCGAGGATAAGGTCATTCAAACAATGAAACGCGCATGCCCGGCTGAGTTGCGGCTGCGAAAATACATGTACTAACTGCGACCCACGTCACTCGGTGTGTGAGAAAAACAGTGTACCGTGTGTATACCAGATATCACAGAGAGAGAGCGAAGGGTGGCGGGGGGGGGGGGGGGGGGGGGGGGGGGGGAGGGGGGGGGGGAGAGTGGAAGGGGGGGGGGGGGAGGGTGTCTGTTACTCTCTCTGCGATTGCATGCAACAGCAAGGTATTACGTGACGCAGCCGTGCCGCGCTTACCACTTCTGCGTCACGAAGAGGATTGGGGAGGATCTTACTTGATTCTGGACTTACTGTGGGTGCGCGCGCGGCGGCGTGCGCGCGCGCTTGAGCAGCTTGACCATGTGTGTTTTACGTGGGTACTTGAGCGGGTGTGTGTGTGTGTGTGTGTGTGGGGGGGTGCATGGGCGCATGTGTGTGTGTGTGTGTGTGTGTGTGTGTGGTAGAGAGAGAGAGAGAGAGAGAGAGAGAGAGAGGAGAGAGAGAGAGAGAGAGAGAGAGAGAGAGAGAGAAGACAGACAGACGACAGACAGACAGACAGACAGACAGACAGACAGACAGCGGGAAAGAGACAGACAGACAGAGAGAGAGAGAGAGAGAGACACACACACACACACACACACACACACACACACACACACACACACACACACTGAGACAGAAACAGACAGAGACAAAGACAGAGAGACAGAGAGAGAGACTGCGTATGTGCATGAGCGCGTGCGCATCCCCGCCAACTTCCACCGTTGCTGTACGTGGTGCGAATGTCCGCATACCGTGCAGTCTGCACGGTTACACCGCATGCATACATGTGTGTGTCTGTGTGTGCACACACACGTGCCAGCCTGTATGGACAGCCGCAGAAGTGGTTCAGTTACAGCACCATTTTCTTGTGCAAGAAGAAGTAACAGCCATATTACGCTCACCGCCTACCTGTTTAGGTATAAACTAAATAAAGCAGGGTTTGAAGGCTAGCATTTTCCCAGCTCCGCATCTGAATCTAAAACCAGTCAGTCACTCCGACCTCAGACAGAAGCAGCCACAGCAGTTCAGTTACGGCACCATTTTCTTGTGCAAGAAGCAGTAACAGCCATATGCTCACCGCGTACCTTTTTAGGTATAAACTAAATAAAGCAGGGTTTGAGGGCTAGCATTTTGCCAGCTCTGCATCTGAATCTAAAACAAGTCAGTCACTCCAGCCTCAACACGTCAGCCTCAGGGATTTTTCCCAGGCTGTTTTTGTGGTCATTAGCAACAGGAAATGAAAGAGAATGTAATGTAATGTAAAAGAGTTTTTGTGAGGCGCTTACACCTAACGTGAGCCCGAAGCGCACGATACAAAAACAATGAGGTCAACAAAATATATACACAACCTACATTTCACTACTTTCCATTGAATATGAAGGATGTTTTATTTCTCAGTCCTATCTCAGTGTTGACATTGAGTTCACGCAGAGCTCGGAGAATTCCATTATAAACCGTCCCATATAAACTTTATTCCTCACTGGCATTTTAGTTAATGATTTTATCAGAAACACCGGTCTCGCTTCATCTTTTCGGGTCAGTCATCCCGGCAACCTTCATTTCTCGTTTCCGAGAACTGACTCCATTGACTCGTGATCGGAAGGTCGTGGGTTCGATCCTCGGGACTGAGGGGAAGCAGAAGAAGTTTCTTCTCCAGGGTCAACTCTCTGTGATTCTATTTCGTTACCGTAGTAGCACGTAAAAGATCTCGGTCAGTCAATCTGCGAAAAGTGCAGGTTGTAGATTACAGCTAAACACGCATACATTGTCGAAGAGGGCACGCTATGCTGTCTGGGCACAGCGTGGTAACCCCTCAGGGAAACGACCTCACACGCAACTCGCCAAGGAATGCTCGTCCACAGTCGTCTGAGATCACTGATCGAGCCGCTAAGGCCCAGAAAGTCACATTGTGTGCGCGAGCTGATCTCCACTTACAAAACAAAAATAAATATCGCGAACACAGGCACGCACGCACGCGCGCACACACGCACGCACGCACGCACACACACACACACACACACACACACACACACACACACACACACACACACACATTTACACATTCAGCGCCACGAGGACTGTCAATTGCGCAGACGCCGCTTTTGTCGTTTGTGCATTTCCCCCACTCGTAACGTAATTGTGAACTGCGCGTGGAAGATGATGATGATGCGTGATGCGGGGCTTAATGTCCCCGGATGTCGGGTTGACATGGAACAATAAATAATTCTGACCCTTTCGTACGGCCTCGGTGTCGGTCGGTCGGAACCCAAAGACGGGAGCGCGCAGACAGACAGACACAAACAGACCAACACGAAGCGTACTCTTTGACTTATCATCCAGGTCACGCTTCTGTCTAGTCAGCGGATTCCCCCCCCCCCCCCCCCCCCCCCCCCCCCCCCCCCCACCACCTTCCCCACAACCCCCTGCCGTCACTCTTTTGTATTTGAGTAAAAATTTTTGGTATTGTTTTTGTGCAAACAAAGTTTCCGTCGGGGACCGCCTGATCTCGTTATCAGTGTCAACGGTTCGTCTAAAGAACAGGCGATTGTCATCAGAATGAAGTCCTAGTCCTAGCCAAGCACTAGTAGAAAGACACTGAATGGATGAGACCGCGTTTTTACTCGAAGTTTCAGAGCCACTTTTGGAAGCCGTTGACTGATTCAATTCTGCTCAATGTGAGATCAGACCATACTGGAGGTCTGTCTTTGGTTTAAACAGTTTTATCAATGAAAGCATACCAAGAGAGAGTAACAGACTAGAGCTATGAGCTGTTTTACATTTCGAGCGCCTATTCATACATGCAAGGCAGCAATGAGCGGTCGGTAAGGGGGCCTAACGGTTTGGGTTCAGTTTCATGTCTGTTAGCTTTCACTTGTGCCTGTGGCATAACGACGTGATCAGTCGCACGCGCGCACGCACGATTCACACACACACACACACACACACACACACACACACACACACACACACACACACACACACACACAACACACACACACACACACACACACACACACACACACACACACACACACACATGTGCATGTCCAGCGACCGGTACACACACACACACACACACACACACACACACAACACCACGCAACGCACGCACGCACATTGACCTCTCTCTCTCTCTCTCTCACACACCACATCTCACTCTCACTGTCACACAGACACACACCCTCTATCTCACACACACACACACACACACACACACACACACACACACACAACACACACACACACACACACACGCTCACACACACACACACACACTAGTTTCGGCTAGATCACGAGCGTCTGCCCGTGGAGTGATGAGCCTGTCAGACGTATGTACAGTCGCAGTTTGGGATTTTCACGTCCCGTCAGCCGTACTGGGTCACCTCAGCAATGAACTGAACATGCTAGACGTAGGAACTAAGAATGAATATGTCACCCGTACCTTGAAGAATGAATGAATCTGTCACCCGTACCTTGAACAAGGAATGAATCTGTCACCCGTATGAACTAGGACTGTGAAGAGAATGGGCCGGTCAGTCGGCGTATGAACCAGGCTAGGACAATGAACCAGTCAATCGCATGAACACGAACTGAATGACTGAATCAGCCGCACACGGACAAAACGGTCAACCGCATTTTTTATAATTTTTTTCGCCTGCGGTAACTCACCTGGCACGCGAGTAAACACACCGTACATGAACTCCACCAAAGGTACAGCCTCCAAAAAGGGTGCCACCCTAAAATATATAAAACATACCCTCCATTTCAGGTACGTTTCGGGTACACCCGGTGACGTTGGTGTGTGACGGATCGAACACAGTTCCTTGATCTCGAAACCGGTTCAGCACCATAAACACACATAAATATTAATTATACACACATAAATTTACATGCTGGCCTCAGAGGGAACCGTTTCAATCTGAGACAGAACGGGGTCCACAGCGCTCGTGTGGTGTCAACAAGCAAGGGAGTTAGTAAGCGCTCGAAAGACGTCACAGGAACATTGCAAAGACCCGAATCGCCTAGGCGACGTGCCGAACAGCTTCACCCGACGTCCAAGTGATATGCAAGGCGCATGAACTAAATAGTCATTAGTCAGCCAACGAGTCTAGAGGAGATGATCGACTCTGTCAGCCGCATTAATTAGGATAATGATTCTGTCAGGCGTATTAAATAGGATAACGAATCTGCCAGCAGCAATAAAATTTAATAGGATAGGCGTAACGTGTTCATCCGTCGTGTGAACTGACTGTGACAGTGAATTCCGCTGTGTGCAAGCAACATGAACAAGGTTAATGAATCTACCCGCCGCATCGGCATACAAATAAATGCACGTCAGCCAAATGAATCACGATAATGAAACTTGTTAGCTGTGCATCTATTTACAGGTAAGATGAAATGAATCTGTCACCCGCTTGAACTGGGATAGTAAATCCGCCTGATAGTAAATCACACTGTACATGATCTCCCAGGTTTATCAAGGATGAAATGAATACGTCAGCCGGCTATGTGAACTAAAATAGTGAACGAATCTACTAACTAGCTGTAGCCTAGCTACGTCATACGACAGCTTTAACCCTTTCACTGCCCCAGCAGGTAAAATTTCTGGGTTGAAAGATGCACGCACGCACCTGCAAACGGTATATCTTCCAATCATATAGCACATCTACTTTCAATGCTATGCGTTTTGATGAAAATCCTTTCACATGCCGGTGCAACAAAGGAGGCAAAAAGGCTGAAGGGTTTCAAATTTGGCACTTTTGTTGGTCGTTTTCAAGCGACATCATGGCAGTGAAGGGGTTAAAATCTACACTATACTGAGCCCCATCACGAATGAGGTCAAGGCGCGCTACAAATACGTGTGTAAAACGATGGAATAATAGCAACTGTAATAAGAATGAACAGTTCTGTCGAATCGCATTTCAAACGGGGGGGAGAGGGGGGGGGGGGGGGGGGGGGGATGCAACCTTCGTTTTTTGCTCACGCTCTGTAAAGGTAGATAGAGGTCACGCTGATCATCAAGCAGTTTCAAAGACCTCGCACAACCGGTTACTTACAACACCCCAGAACACCGTCAAAAATCCTCATGATCCCCTTCGACCCGAAAAATATAAAATAAATGAGAGAGAGAGAGAGAGAGAGAGAGAGAGAGAGAGAGAGAGAGAGAGAGAGAGAGAGAACATTAGGGTATAGCTTGCCTCAAGATAGCGGAGAGACCTTTGAAACTAAAAGAACTGAACGTCGAGCTAGTCTGTACATGGGCTTCGGCCTTTCAGTGACACAGTGACCTGGTGACCGGGCACTTAAACAATGAAGGAATTTATATTATCTGCGGTTCTCTCGGTCGATCGTTGAGATCAAGGTGTTCCTACGTCTGAGGGTTTTGATAACAGATCAGTGTCAGTATTTTACAGTGCGTCGAAATGTGCTCAGATCGTGGCGGAGTCGTGCCGACCCCAAAAGAAGAAAACGAAAGAGAAAAGCAGAAGATAAAAGTGTTTTGGTTCCATTATCGCAGCCTCTCTCTCTCTCTCTCTCTCTCTCTCTCTCTCTCTCTCTCTCTCCACACACACACACACACACACACACACACACACACACACACACACACACACACACACACACACACACACACTGCTAACGTCAAGAGCAGTGGGCACGCTGCTGCAGCTTGGAAATAACTATTAGCGCACGCTACAAATCATCATCATCATCATCAAGCGCGGGCATTAATGTATACACGAGGAATGCACACACACACACACACACACACACACACACACACACACACACACACACACACACACACACACTGTACATGCATGCACGCATTCATGCGCGTATGTGACACACTGACTGTCATGCGTGTGCCAGATTCAACATTTTCCACTGGTGCAGACTCGGACAGTATTCTGACACAACACCAAGTTCCAAAAGCCAACTGAACCGAAAAGCAGTTGGTCTAGTACGTTCTCAAAAATCTTGGCCGGCCATCCGGAAGTGAGCGGTGCAGGAGGTCTTGGCAACTGAATCTGTCGTGTAGATTTTACGCTTTGATTAATTCCCATTTTGAATGGAAATCAAGCCTAGAATAGTATGTGTCAGTGTCAGTTCCAAGACTCCTGCGGGGACCGCTGGACATGCCGGAGTCGAGGAGACAGACAAAGCAGCCATCACAAGTAGCTCGAGTCTCGGAAGATTTGAAGTGTTGCGGAGCTTGAGACGCTGCCTGCGGACACAAAGCCGCCAAGGACATCACGCCATCGAATGCCCGGAGGAGACCGAGTGGTGCACGGAAAGAGGAAGCGCTCGACGGTCTCCCTTGAACGGGACTGAGGGTCATCGTCAATCAGACATTGGAACTATTGCCAAAGGCAACCTTGGAGAAACTCAGTTCAGAGATACGGGGTGGAATGCATGTGGGCTTTTATGAGCGCACAGCTCATAATTTTATACCACCTTAAATCTTGAACCGAACTGTTGCTTTTAGACTAGTTTCACGTGATGTTGTCTAAGAGGTACTAAAGAGGTACTGGCGGGGACCGAGATCCCGCTGGGGAGGCAGGAGGAGGGGAACTACACCTAACACTGCACTATTACTGCCAGAATGATTCTGCATTTAGATGGGCAACGGTGGAGTCACTTTAGTGCGTGTCACAAGACAATGTCCACTAAAACCGGCCATAAATTTTACTGCGGCATTTGTGAGCTGGCTCAGAACCCCTTTACCGACGTGGTGCTCTGCCGCACACAACCGGCTGATTAGCAGAATCATTACAACTGTGCACAGCGGAAGCCGCATCTTGTTTTCTTCTCCCCTCCCCCCCGCAACACACTCACCTGCTGTTTTTTGTGTGTGTCGAGAGCCTTTTTGAGCTTTAAAAACGTTTCAGCCACGTACCTTTACAATTCTACTTACTTAACACTATATTTGAGCGGAACCCTCTAGCTGTTCTTAAACTTCAGGAACTACAGCGGATCTCCCGGCCACGAACTCACGTTGAGAGACTAGAATGGCCTCCCCTAGGAGAAATTGTCTGCGTTGTCTTTCGCGACATTACGTTGAGCTGAGCTGCGAAAGGTAGTCGGTTCCATCAGACAAAAATACAAATAAACGGCGGGGAACTAGTAATGCGGCCGGAACTGAACAGACTAGTAAACTACTACTGACTGACCTCGTCCGAACTGAGTCGCCCACCCTGACCTGGCCGCTGTCACTGAAAGTTTCAATGTATGTCACTTCTAACTGAACCGACTTCACATCCCGATATCACTGAGTCAGAGGGACAGAGAATGAGCGAGACTGCTTAAAGATTTGAAATAAGGAAACGCGGCCTTCTGTGATACCGATCTGGCCTTTTGTTTTGTTTTTGCGTATAGTAAACGCGTCAGACGGGTTTATTTTGCGTAACTGTTAAAACTGACTGATAATAAAAATGCGGGTCTTTTCTGGCATGGCATTTGCGATCCTTGGCCGCTGGACTACCTTGTTTCAGATTTCCCTGTTACTTAAGCGAAAACTGACAACAAAACTGATGCCTATAGAATTTGTTTTTTTTTTTTACGTACTATCAAGTTATATCTGATGAGAGAGAGAGAGAGAGAGAGAGAGAGAGAGAGAGAGAGAGAGAGAGAGAGAGAGAGAGAGAGAGAGAGAGAGAGAGAGAGAGAGAACGCAATCACCAGATGGCAGACCATGACTGACAAACACAATCACTCCGGCTGCTAACACACTAGTTTCAACATTTGCTCATTTGAGTTTATAACTATTCTGCCAAGCCTGTGTTTGAGTCAGGTATAACAGTTTCAGTCTCGGTGACATACCCGATGTGATTATGCAACTGACTAGTAGTAAACACTGAGAGAGAGAGGAGAGAGAGAGAGAGAGAGAGAGAGAGAAGAGAGAGAGAGAGAGAGAGAGAGAGAGAGAGAGAATTATTTATTTACGAGGGACTAATCTAGATCTCATAATTATTACATGGACATATTTACTAGCGGCAGGCTACGACACACGGCCGGTACACACAATGATGAAATACTGCAATGTGAGGTTTAGAAGTCAAACATAATATGAGACAGGCGGGAATGGGGGTGGATCCTCAGTGATGGGGCTTTGAAATTACCATTAGCAAACATTGTCTCAACTGAGTTGTCAGGGTGGGGTGAAATGGAGAGGAAGGGGGGGGGGGAGAGAGAGAGGAGAGAGACTGAGAGAGAGAGAGAGAGAGAGAGAGAGAGAGAGAGAGAGATTGACTCAGTCTGGTGTGAAATGGAAGTTATAATAATAAAGAGGATTTCTAGAGAGGATTTCTAGAGTGCCCATCTACCGCACAAGGCGCTTTGAGCAGAGAGAGAGAGAGAGAGAGAGATCCCCTGCCTCACCTTTCAACATCTAACGAAATGCTATGCGCGAGCTATGTTACATTACAGGAATGCTCTGACATCAAGAGGTTGTGCACGAAGCACCGACACACTGACACTGATGCACAGCGGTCAAAACAATACCATCTTCTTATAAGATACAACCAGAGGAGTAGCAAAAAGAAAGTGCAATATTACATTATTCCAACGTACATTTCTTTGCAAACTACTTGCGCTGTGTACCTTTGAGTTTGTATGATCCGCGTAACCCGAAAACCTTCTTTTAGGGGAAGCCCCACGGTATGTCAATGAAGTGTTGTGCTGAGGGCTTCGCGACACGAGACCGTCATGACATCATTGATCATAGCGCTCATTGGCTATTCACAGACCTGGTTTATATTTTCAACCAATCAACATCGAACGGCTTTTCTCAACCTCGCAACTCGCGACCAATGTATTCATAAGCCTTCAGACGTTCGCCAGACACTGTGCTACCAACATGACCTTCCGCACTATGAAATGAAACTCGATCACTTACTGAAGCAGACGAATGATTCCAGAGAAGCAGAGGCCGTACCCGGAATGGATGCAATCTTTACATGTCAGTGGATTAAAGTGATTACACATTTATAGCTAAAACAGATGTGAAACAGGTATGTCTGCAAGAGATAACAGGATTCCAAGATGGCGTTTGGCCTTTGTGTGTGCTAATTTCGTTGCATCGTAAACAGATGTTACACAAAGCTTTTATAGTATAAATGTATATTGCATTAAATCAAAGATGCATTTACTTACGTCAAATGCAGATGTTGAGACGTGACTCTTGATAATGAGATTTTAGAACTGTTTACTTTGTTGACGACGTGTTTGTCACGAGGAGCGTCTGTTAAACCTTTTTTGATTGGCCAAATGCCTTTTCAAGGCCAGGGACAAAAAATAGTTCCAGGAAAATAATGTCGTCTGCAAGATGCACTTGTGATCGAAGACAAGTTCGCCTTGGCTTCTTCGGCGTTCTCGCCCTTCGACTCGGGGCAAGCGTTAACATTAGATGGCATAAATAGACTCATCTGTCGTTGTCATTTTTGTCTGTTGTACGTATCTCATTTTTTTCTGTCATGTTTGGCCTTGTGCAGATTTATTTATGTGACCGAGTAACCAAGAACCGAAGCAGGAAATTACTGGTCAAGTGGCTGCGCTTGCGACTTACCAAAAGGGAGACGACAGAACACAGTTCTTGTTTTGTTTTGTTTTGTTTTTAACGAATCAGTATGCATCGTTCTCGAAAATCACCTAAGTGGAGATTTCAAGTTATTAAATGCAAGTATTCATTGTCGCACCATTTTGTGACTAAAATGGCTTTTTTGATAAACTGTTCTGTTCATTTTCTTAGCACTCATTTCCAAATTGCCTTGCAGTACAATAAGCAGTGAATCTCCACATTTCCAGACAGAAGACTAGTTGACCTTTTTGATGAAGGTGAAAATTTGCCTGCCCCACAAGGAGAGTGCCAATTTGGAAATACCTGGTAGCTTTGCAACTACTGTACTCTTACTTACAGTGTGTTGGCAGTAGTAAGGAAACAATAGTGGAAAGATTCAGTAAAACACATCATGCAGGAGGGCACACAATGCTTGCTGCAAGATTTTTCTAAGTTTGCAAAATGGTATTTCTATTCAGGAGGCTTGTTGAAAGTGTGTGGAAGCTGTTAGCAAAAGTTAGGTACTTGATAATCATTTTTAAATTGTTTGATAATTTTATGTTGCAGATTTAAGACGATGACTTCACTCAATGAAGAAGAAAAGCAGTTGTTTGAAACTCTGTTGAATCAGGCAGATGCAGTGGCACCCGCAACTGACAAAACACAACATTCTGCACGTGATAGTAATTTGGGTAAGGTCCAGTTAATAAATTGATTTATTCATTCCCATTCACTCCAGTCTCTGTGTTTCTTTCCATCTTTTTCTTTCTTTTGTTATTGTTAATCACCTGTCTTCATATGATTGGATATATATATATATATATACCCAGTGTTCTACTATATGTTGTACTATATAACTATGCTTTAGAGGTATATATATATATATCTAGACCTAATTTGATGCTCAAGTCTAATTTCAAATGTAAAGTTTACAAACCAACCCGCCAGCTATGCTCTTCTTCTTACACAGTTTGCATTCATTTCTTCCCTCTTATTTATAATAATGCATTATTGAGCAGGAACAGAACATGGCAACACAAGACTGAGGTTGACCAGTGATTTAACATAAGAGCTGGGGTGTTCAGACTGATGAAACAGGCAACTATCAGTTGTGAAAATGTTTACACCTGCTTAAGGCTGTGACTATAACTGTAGTATTAGAGAGGCTTAGACATGTATATGAAACTTGAAAGATGGAAGGCAGCAGCAGCAGCAGACTATCAGTGTATCACTGTCATTGGCACAAATGGACATAGAATTTGCACCAAAAAACACACACAAAAGGCCCTAAACTGGACTTGTTTTACTGGGTAAGATCAGCAAACAACGGAAAGAAAATCTGTAATCAATCAGACGTACCAGCTGTTATTTTGTGTGACTGTTTCTTAGACATATAAAGCATGCAGTGTAGAGAAGGTGCGTGTGGCATTTGTGCATGCTTGTGTGAATGTGTGTAAAACTGTGGGTGTGGGTGTGCATGTGTGTGTTCTAGACGGGGAAGGGAGCTGGGTGTTTGCTAGCCTACAGCTCTAGCAGTAGTATGGACGGCTGTGTATATGAGCTGTTATGGTGATTATCTAACCTGTTTCCGTGAACCACTTTTGCCACCGTATAGCTGTGACACCGTTTTGAAAAATGTCTAGCATGATCACTGGAGAGATAGAGCTTTGGCACACACAGCAGTTCATTTACGAAAGCTTCGTTGAGCCTGTGTTAGCAGATGCAACATTTCATCCTGTTAACAATAACATTGCTGCTTGTTGACTTGTTGACTAGATCTTCAGCCAAGGAAACTTTTCTCCAGGCCTTATTATGCAAACAGTTGCAAACCTTCTTTTTGATGACAATTTAACAGCTTCAGTTATTCTTTAGACTACTTCTGCAAGTTCCAGTTCATTGCTAATTAATGCTATTCCTTTGACCTGAGTCTTCATGCTTGGTTGTCCAAGCCATGCTGGAAGTGATCTGTTTTGTTGCAAAATGCTGGCAGATTTGAAAGTGAAGCATTGGGAGAACTTTTAAAAATTCCATTGTTCTTATTACCATTTTAGACTTGTGTTGTGCATAAACCAGAGTGCTGAGTAAATGTTTTATTTCTTGTGACAGCTGCAGTTTATTTCGTGTCAGGGTCACAAAACATGCACGTAGCTGTCTTGAACAAATCTGTAGTGTCATTTGTAACTGATGTGCGCCCCTCCCCCCTGCACCCTCCCAGCAAGACAAGAATAGTCAGATACTTCAGACCTTGGGCTTGAAAAAAATGTTACCTGTGATCAATCTGCAGCATTGATGATTGCAAACATTGAATAACTGCCCATGTTTGAACAGAAATTTGAATGATAACATTGATAATGATATGCCCTCTGCAAGCTAAACATTGACATATAATCCCCTCTGCAGGCTAATGTCTTAGTACTCTTACGTTGAACAATTACAGAAGTAGCATGGTGGCAAAATAAACCATTGCCATCAGAAAAAAAAGAAAATACCTGCTGGCCTGCAGGTGGAAATTATCAAGAGTAAAAAGCATTGTTATATTGACACTAATGACAGCTACATGATTTAACGTATGAACATGTAATTGTAACTGTTGCAGATTTTCACAGTGCTGATGACCATGACTTCAGATTCTTGGACCAGTACATCAACAGTGGGATTAGCGAGGCTGAGGCCATGCAGTTTGAACAACAGGCTTCCACATCTGCCTTTGCCGGCCAACAGTCTAGGCAACAGTTCCAACAGACTTCAGAGTCACACCAATCTGGTTCAACAGGATCAAACTTCCAGGGCCAAGGACCATCGGCATTTGCCAGCCAACAGGCTGGATTCAGCGGGGTAGCCACAGTGCAGAACCCTGTTCAGATGGAACAGTCATCTGCAGCAGGGTTTCAAGGCCAGGGACATGGTTACCCACAGATTCAACCTACTCCAGCACAGTCTTCACAGCTGAACATAAGCAGTGCAGAGGGATTCCAGAACCAGCCAACAGGATTTCAGCAGGAATACCCAGTGCCAGGAGCCTCGTCTCAAAGTGGACAGCTGGATCAACCTGGATCTGTGTCATCTGGATATGCTAATCAGTCTCAAGGGTTCCCCCAACAGTATTCCATGGAATCATCTCCCGCCACTCAAGGTGAGCTGGGTGGCCATACTGGTAGTTCTTTTCAGACACAGGGTGTGTCCTACCAGCCCCAGGCCCATCGACAGTGTGGTGATTCCTCCTCCGGGCATGTACAGGCGAAGCAACAGCAAGCGAGCCAGCATGACAGTGCGTACCCCAACAGCTCAGCTGGCAGCGGTAAAGAGCAGGCTAGTCTCTCATCAGCAGTGTATCACAATCAAAGCACAGACTATCAGAATCAGCAGACGTTTCACAGTGATTATGCTGCAAATAGCAGCACGAACAATCCTTTGCAAGCCATTGGGCAGCCCACTGGGTTCCAGCAACAGTATCCAAGTAGCATGGGATCTCAGCCTGGCATTGAGCAGAGAGATTTCAGCCAGCAGCAAGCCATGCAGGACTTCACAAACCCAGTGACTGGCTTTCAGCAACAGCAACAACAGCAGCCGCAGCAGCCGCCACCGACACCAGCACAAAAGCAATCCCCTTTTCAGCAGGGTAATCAGTCTACTGGAAACACTACCACCGAACAGACTTACCAGGCCAGCTCCACTGAAGGAGCACCTCTGTGCTTTTCTAATGACATGTCTGGCTACTCACAGCAGACAGGCCAACAGCAGCAGCAGCAACAACAGCAGCAGCAACAGCAAGGGACCACAGCAGTCAGTGCAGCTGTTGCCAGCCCCAACGGTCAGCCGGCAGTGGGGAATGTCATGCACCAACAGCATGCACAGTACCAGAACGCCACTCAGTCAACACCGCAGGGAGACCAGGGCAGTGCCGCGGCATTTCAGGGGCAAGTGGCTTACCAGAAACAGCAGTCATTTCCCAGCCCTGGTGGGAGCCCCAGTCAATCCACACAGCCCATGCCAGGAAGTCCCACCAGCTATCCCCAGCCTTCACAGGACTATGTACCCCAGCATACCTACCCACCTTCAGGCCAGATGCCAGTTCAAGGGGACCAGAGTGGTGGGGTGAATTTCACAGGACAGGTGGCAGGGTTTTCACCTGGACAGGTGTCTGGTTTTCAAAGAAAGCCATCGTTCCATAGCCCAGTACAGAGCCCTGAGCAACCCCATGTGGATAACTCGGTACCCGGCAGTCCAGCCAACAACTACCAGCAGCAGTCTCCTGGTTTTGCTGTGCAGCCCACATATCCTGCGACTGGTCAGTCCATGGGTCAAGGGGATCAGAGCACTGGGGGCAGCTTCTCAACACAGACAACTGGCTACTCGCAGTCAGTGTCCACCCCAGGGGACCAGAATGTTGTTGGCAACTTCCAAGCAAACACAGTTTTTCCTCCGAAGAACACCATCCAGGAGGATCCAAACATTGCAGGTGGTTTTCAGACGCAAGCCTCTCACTCTCAGTACACTCGGCAGTCAGCTTCTGGTCAGAGTGATGCAGGTGCTCAATCGCAGACAGGTGGATTCCAACAGGCGGCCTTTCAGTCTCATGCACAAGCCACTGCCCCTGCCAGCGTCGCCCCCCAACCCTTGCAGGAGGGGTCGGGTCACACCAGCATGGAGGCTGAAGCAGCAGAGTTTTTGCAGAAGACGTTGCAGTCCGTAAACCAGCAGAGCCAAGCAGTTGAACTGGAAGGCGCTTCAGCTACAGTCCAGTTCCAGCAGATCTCTGCATCCCAGACTCCGACCCAGAGGGACCAACCCATGGAAACACAGCAGTCACCTTACCTGGCAGGAACAGGGTCTGGCACAGCAGGTTTCCAAAACCAGTCTCAGGCGCCAGTGCAGAAAGCCATGTTTCACGAACCTGCGGCACAAGTGGGTCAAACACCTGGTGGGCCTGGGAGTGGTTTTCTGAACCAGACCCTTCCTTTCCAAGGACAAGCCAGTGGTTTTCAGGCTGGAGCCTCCATGCCTTCTCGGTCCCTTCCTTCGGCAATTGAAGGTATCATATCTGGTTCTGCACAGAGTCAGAACACTTCTTTTGCTGATGACAAGCTGGGTGAGGCTGGGTACACAAATCAAACTCCAGGAGCTTTTGGCCATCAGACACTGTTTTCTTCTGGCCAGAACACAAACAAATCATTTTCCTTGACTACATCTGCTCCTTCTGTTGTGACTGATGTTCAGACTGTGGCCAGCGCTTCAGGAACAAGCCAGTTTAACCAAACAGTTGGGAATGCATCTAATTTTAACCAGTTTCCCAATGGTGTTGCACCTGCATTTAGTCATAATGGTCTGCAGCAGCAACAGCAGCAGCAACAACAACAACAACAACAACAACAACAACAACAACAGCAGCAGCAGCAGCAACAGTTTCAACAGCCAATGCAGCAGGATGCCTTTCCTAGTCAGCCTCAAGGCGGCAATTTGTCATTAGTGCGAAACACCAGTTCTCATGCCCTGTCTTTGATGACAGAGGGCTCACAGGCAGTACACTTTCAGGATGTCTGCTCATCCACTCAACCAACAGTGGTCAATCAGACTAGCCCAGCTGCAGTGTTAGATAGTCAGCAGTTTGGAACAGGAACAGGACAGCCGTTTCATGCCCAGCAAGCAGTGGCAAATGCAGGACCACAAGGAATGCAGAATCTGTCTGGACAAGCATCCAATACTGCAGCCCCCCAAACCAGCACCTTTCAGAATCAGATGCCATTTGGACAGCAGGCTGCGGCTGATCCCACCTCAAACTTGCCAGGGTCCACATTGGGTCAGAACGTGGGAAAGTCTCCTGCTGCGTCACTGCAAGATTCTGATCAAACAAACACAGCACTCACATTGCTTTCTTCTGTGCTGCAGCAGATCCAAGCCATTCTGCCCAAAGCAAGCGAGCAGCAGCAGACTGCCACCAACGCTGCCCAGTCTGCTTCAACAGGGGCAGTGAGTAACAGCCCTGAGGCCTTGGCCAAGCTGCTGCAGTCTCAGAACAGTGCTCAGCAAGTTCTGCAGCTGCTTCAGCAGCAGTCATGTACTCCATTACAGCAGCTGGGGAGTCAGGCTACCCAGCAGACACAAGGTCAAGTTCCATTTGCCCAGCAGCAACAGCAACAACAACAGCAGCAGCAACAACAACAACAACCAACCAACTTCTCCGCTGTTCAGCAGCCCAACTTCTTGATACAGCAGTCTAACCAGCAGCAACTGTTCCTCGTCCAGCAACAGCAGCAGCTGCAGCAGCAGAAGGAAGCACTGCAGGGCCAAGCACAGATTCACTCATCCATGGTGACCAGTCTGGCCAGCAGTTTGGGAAGTCTTGGTGTAACTGTAGGCAGTGATGGCCAGATTGTCATTGGTCACCAGCCTGTCAAAGTGCAGCTGGATGCCAGCTCAACCCCTGCGTTGGTCAATAATGGAGGAGGGTTCTGTGTGCCATCGGCGGTTACCAATTCCCAGTCGTCGCCTCAGGTGGCTGGTTTGGTACCTGCTACAACTGCCTCGCTTTCTGGTGAGTGTTTTGTTGTTCCCATGGTTCCCCCATTGTAGGAATATGGAATGCTTGCTATATATCAGTGTATGTATTTATTTATGTTTAACTGTCTCAGTCAGTCAATGACTTTGTCACTAATGTCAGTTTATGAAAGAGATACTAAAATTACTATGAATTATTATCTTAATGTTGAATGTATAATTTAATAATATTGTTATTTTGTTAAGCAGCAGAATCTAACCAATTAAAAAGCTTGATTACATACAATTTACATTGTATTTTGAAGAATAATTTACTTTTAGTCTCAAGCTCTTATATCTTTGCATCAGACAGTTGTCTTTTTAATTATTTAGTTCAAAGAATGATGTTCTCTTATAAAATGGGATGTTATTTTGGTGCTGTAGATGCTAAGCTGTAGATCCGCAGTCTTTTCCTTCAGAGATTGAATTATAGTTTTAAACATTTATAGATTGTGGTAACTGAACATTATTCTCTGCCAGTTGTGAACTGTGCCAGTTGTGAACCTGATTTTGCTTGTTTGTTTTGCATCTGACATTTCAAGCTTGTAGTTTGTACTAACTACTATATCAGATAAAGTCTTGGCAAGTCGTAAAACCTGTCAGGATACATACGCTGCATGTCCTCCCTTCCTCTCATGCCTCTACGTTTAAAAAAAAAGAGGAAAAAAAGCACAAAATGAATAGATCAGTCCAAATATTGTTTCTTTTAAAGGTTTTTTTTTCTTTCCATTGTTGAATGTTCCTGAACTGTGAGTCAATGTATGAATCTATGATAGTGTATCTGGAATTGTGCAGGTCAGGCAGGCTTGTCTCAGACTCACTCGCAGCCAGCGCCGGTCGGGGGATTGCCAGTGGATCTGCAGAACATCAGTGTCAATCTGTTCAGCTCCACTGGTGGTTCATCAGTGTCGAGCATGACCACCCACACCATCAACACCACCCCTACCACTGTCCCCAACATTGGCTCCACCATCTCAAAGAACACTCTGGTCACACCAACATCCTCCTTCACACAGCCTCTGCCGGTGGCTGGGGTGGGTCTTGGGGTAGGAGCTCCCAGTGGTACAGGGGGGCCTCCATCTTCTGAGACCAATGCTTTCCCAGTCCCGTCCTCAAATCCAGAAATCAGCCAACATCAATCCCCAAATCTCACTCCAAGCGGGGGCATTACCAGCAAAGCCCCGGCCATTGCCAATATTTTCTACCCCGTCAGCACCACCAGCAGTCTGGAGATGGAGAAAGCAATGGAGACCCCTCAGGACAACACGCCTGCCCCTGTTCAAATGGGCAATTTCTTGAATGTTACAACCAGCTGTACTGGCATACTTTTGAATGATTTCAGTGTGGTTGTGGGAGATGGAAAACGAGACAGTTCCGGGCTGAAGGTGGGTGGTTTCAACACCCATTCTGCAGTATCTAGTGAAAACGTGTTCAGTGATTTAGCCAAGCAGAATCAGAGCGCAGGGAGAGCAGATACTTCTGAAATGGACGTTAGTGAGTCTGTGGCGGGCACATCTGGTGGTGTCAGACCCATGGACACAACAGACAAGCCCGTGGGAAATCTGACCCCCCGACACTCCTCCAGAAAGACGTCCATGGAGGAGGAACCAGAGCAGAGAGGAGATGCAAACTCGATGCTTAGGAGGATTTTGACGATGAAAGATGAGGACGTCAATGCTCCGAGTTCTAAAGCTGGTTCCCCCACCCCAGAAAGCTCCCCAGTGGAAACACCAGCTGATTTCTTTGCAGATGGTAACACCCAGGCAACATTGATAGAAAAATCTGAACAGCTGAGATTATGTTCTGATGCTCAACAAGACAATGACATGCAGACAGATTTCTGGACTTCTGCTCCTTCCTTCGCAAATGATTCAGTGGAGGAAGCTGTTCCAAGCAAGGTGCAACGTGGGATTGATGACTTGGATGCATCAAGTAAGCAAGTGAGCCTGCCCTCTGTGGAGAAGCTTTTTGATGCAGGTGGTGCTACCTCCAGTTCAGCGTTTGTGTTCACTAAGTTTGGCACAGAGGTGCCTGGCATCCTCACCTTTGGCAATTCCACATCAGACAATGTCACTAGTGTCAGTACCAGTGTCACTGAAACAAGGTAGGTTTAGTGTACCAAAGTACACATACATGTATTTACTATTGCCCTTGTTGTTGAACATACCAAGATGGTGGCAGATTATATCACTGTTGACCCTAACAGGCCATTGAATTTCGCTTGTCTTGCATTCTTTTTAAGATAATGAAAACTTGTTAGTTCTCAATTGTTCAACTGCTCTTCAACTGTCTTTGTCACCATTTAGTTTTTTCTCTGCTAGGGCATTCAACAACTGTTTTGTTTCTTTTTATTTTGAAACTTTGAATCAAATTATGTGCACAGGCAGGAAATAAGTTTGAATTTTTCTTTTGAATAGAGTTTTGACACCAAGTTTAAGCTGGATCCATGAAAATCTTACTGAGAATGTGAGATGAAGAGTTAATTTGGCTTTGACCAAAGACACACTTCTACCTGGTTTAAAAACAAACTGTATCCCTGGTTACTGATACATCAAAACACATTCAGTGATTCATACAGAAAATTCAGTATGTGAGCTGTGCAGCAAGTAGAATAGCTTACAAAGTTATAAAATTATAGTCTTATAAATCTACAAGTATACTACTACCCTGACATTAAAGTAGAGATTATACACAGGAAAATTAAGGCCGTAGTCCTAGATTTTACAAATTATTTATGAAGTGAGTTTCAGTTACTCAGTAGGAAAATAAGCTGAAGTTTTATTGATTAAATAATACTGTTAATAGAATACTTTTTTCTTCTTTTCCCTGTTCCTTAAGGAAACTAATGAACAGTTTACAAGTGATTCTAGTTTCTCTCCTATGCCCCCCCCCCCCTTTTTTTTTCTTTTTTTCTTTTTCTTATCTACCCAACTGTTGATTCAACTCTAACCTACTGTTGATTCAAAATTCAACATCCCTATGTTACCTAAGTAATACATAGGGAGAACAACAGATTGTTATGTGGTCCAGTAACAGGACAACATGACACATTAGTACTGTCATGCTGTTCAGTAGCATGTCAAATGACGGCATTAACCAAATACCACTTTTCCACAGGGTACCTGGTGTAGTGTCCAACACCAAGCCAGCTGAGCCCATGAAGATAGGTCCAGTTCCGACCGCGTCCATACGCCCCAACGCCCGCAAGCAGAAAGACCCTGGCCTGACGTTCCAGTTCCCCAGCAAGGTTGGAGAGTATGAGCTGCGAATATTGGCTCAGCCAGAGGAGCAGCACAGAGCCCGCTACCTGACAGAAGGCAGTCGGGGGGCTGTCAAGGATCGATCCCAGCAAGGCTATCCTGTCATCAAGGTTGGTTTATTCAGCCGTTTATTCATGCATGCCATACATGTTTTGTTTGGTTGTTGTTTTTTGTTTTGTTTTTGACTTAGTGCCAAAAGGTGCACAAGAAAAGAGGACAGAGGTACTAGAAAATAAAGTTGACAGGATGTGAGTGAGTAGTGCATTTTTTGAATGAACACATGTGAAGTCATCCACCAGTGAAGGGAGAAGGCAGTGCTGCTCTTCGTTCCTGAGAAATTTGACTTTCAGTGTGATTTGTGGCAAGATGTTAACATTACACATTACAACAAGCCCACATCACTGTGCTGCTAATCATGCAGTTAACTGTGAAAACCCAACTGATCTTACAAGATGTGATCCACATGAGTAATACCAAGTCAACTGTTGTTGTTCTGTGTCACACAGAACAGCATGCTACGCATAGTTTGTTGCAATAGATAACGTTCAACATACAGCCAATCTTGAACATTTTTAAATGAATAAAAAGCAACACATTTTGAAACATAAACAGTTATACTTTAATAGAACAATATGTGACAAGGAAGATTTGATGATTTTTTTCCCCTCAAATTTAAGCTTTCTTGACATAAACAGCAAATGATGTAAGAAATATGTCGAACATTACTATTTCAACAAGATGTACAATGCTATTTATTTCTTGATGAAAATGATAAATCAGTAACTTTTTATTACTGTAAAGTATAAAGACACATAACTGTTTCCATGTGAACAGTTTTTGTGGCATTAATTTTGTTATAGTGGATAACATAATGTTAATGAGACAACATGGTACTTTGTTTTTCATAACAAAATAAATAATACTTATTATTTAACAAACAAGTAAGTGTTTTGTAAGAGAAAATGGAGCAAGTAAGAGTGAATGCAACTTTTGCTGCTTTTGGGTGTCACAGGAAAACACACGCAACCTGTCATCCATGCGTTTCTTGGTCATGTTGACTCGGGTGCCTAGGACAAAAATAGTTGAACAGTTAACTTAAAAGTGAAAGAATTAATGATAATAAATAGAAAAAATCATAATAAATATTACTAAAAAAAATCACAGCCAAAGAATAATGCTATTAAGATCAGCACCTTACATTTTCAGAACTCTGGAAATCAGACAGGCATGGTCACTATAATTATGTCGAACGTTATTATTTCCACAGCTCGTGTTATAATTGTAATGTTCAACATCAAACTTGACGACTTTAACCTGCATAAATTCAAATTGTCTACCATATATGATGATTTGTTTGAAGACGTAGTTTGTAAACAAAACGAACTGCGTTAAGTGCAAGCAAAAAATGTAAAAGTACAGTCAGAATATACTGTTTATAACCAGTCTGCTGTCGCACATTACGATTTCAACACGCACCCATGTTGTAAGAAACTCGGTGAAAACAAATTTTCAAAAACATCTGAACAAACTTTAGATCGACAGCAACAAAAACTCACTCTGTATGCTAACATTCTGATACTCTTAAAAGATTCGGCATATACCAATATGAATATCATCGTATAACCGGAAGATTTGACTAAATCTCTGATGAACGTTTAAATTAAGTTGAACGTTACGGTCTTCAAAAATATTACCACACACCTTTCACATATCAGAACGTCTCTTCCATGCGGCCATGTGCTAAAAGCAAATGACCCGGATGTGTAACATGGCTGACCGGAAGTAGTGCAAAAGCGCAAAAACTTTTTTCTTTCTTTCCCTTTTGCTTGTTTAATCTAATACTTGTTGAACGTTATTTATTGCAACAATTTTATGAAGAATGGCAAAATATATTTTAAAAACTACCCAGACATTTGGCAGTAAACTGAAACATTGGCGCCTGATGCAGTGACGTACCACAGTGACTGGAGTAAAGTTTTGACAAAAGAGAAAGTCCGTTCTTCACTAGATTGTCTGCGGACGCTGGTCATGAAACATTTCAACACACATAACGTTCGACCGAAGGATATTTCAGAGCCTCTAACTCCAAAAACAAAACTTAGTGATAATCGATTTTATATGCACTGTGTAAAGCGATATCTCCTCTGTGTAAATCGGTGACTGAGGTAATGTTTTGATTCGTCATGTATGTGAATGAAAGCATCGAAAGCACTCACCGTGAGCGTGTCTGTTTTCAGGGGTCGAATTTTGTGGCGCTTTTCACTTTCAAAAATAATATTTCTCCAGCTGCTCCAGATTTGGAGCTCATATTGTTTCCACTTTTGATACTGACCAATTATGAATGCACACACAAGGCAACAACAAGACAAAGTGTTTGAAACAGATTTTATTGACGGTCAAAAATCAGACCCCCCATTTGCGCACCTTTTGGCACTAAGTCTTTTTGTAACTGGTGTAGTACTCCTGAAATCTTGGAGTATACTATTTATTTTTAGGTTTTGTTTATTTAGTTAATTATTCATGCATACCATGCATGTTTTTGTTGTTGTTTTGTTTTCAGTAACTGATGTAGTAGACTAGTACTCCTGAAATCTTGGAGTATATTATGTATTTTTAAGTTTGTTTATAATTTATTATTTATTCATGCCAATCTTGTTTTTTTTTTAGCAACTGGTGTAGTACTCCTGAAATCTTGGAGTATACCTTTCTGTTTATGACTACAGGATATCAACATTAGGTCTGCCTTGTGTATATCATGACATGAAAAATTGAGGTTCATTTTAACCTTCTAGTCACCATTTTCTCTCTCTTATTAATTGAAGTTTTTTTTAAACATGCCTTTTGTTTTGTCGATAAATAATAGTAATAATAATTATTTATTTATTTTTAATAATAAATGGAATTGCATTTTTCAGCTGATGGGCTACAATGAACCAACCACCCTGCAAGTATTTATCGGCAGTGAAGTTGGGCGTGTCAAGCCACATGGATTTTACCAGGCGTGTAAAGTGTGTGGCAAGAATTCTACACAATGCACAGAGCGTGAGATTGAAGGCACAAGTGTCATTGAAATTGAAATCTCCCCCATCAATGACATGCAAGTCAAGTAAGTCTGTTTTCCTCTCTTTCCTCCCATAGCATCAAGTGTGAAATTATACCCACCAGTTTTTCACAGTGCGATACATACAATAGCTGAGAAGATATACAATAGCTGAGAAGATTAAGATGGTTTAGACAACTATTCATTATTATTGCTTGGCTTTGGATAACGTTTTATTGAAGTCTGTTATGTCTGGTTTTCTTGGACATAATATTTTAGGAGAGATTAAACTAAAGATGTGTATACTAATTATGGTATTTTAAGAATACATTTTAGTTTTTGATGATGCTGTTTCACAGTACTTATAGTTACTAAGAGTTAATCAGTCAGGGTCCAGTTGTAAGATTTCCTGCATAATAGATAATAAGAGAAAAAGCCCAAATAAAAGACCTCTCTACAAACAACAACAGAAAAACACAAGGTCTTTTGTGAGGGAAATAAAGTTTTGTAGAAATGTGAACAGAAGAGTGAGCTTTCACTCCTAAAACAGGGGTGGTCTTTGGTGGTGGTTTTTGTTTTTGTTTTATGTTTTGTCTGTGTTTGTAAGGCTTTTTTCTTTCTTTCTTTCTTTCTTTTCTGTGTGTGTGTGAACAGCACTGTCAGTTGTTATGATTATTTAATGTCAAAGCTGTGTTTTCCCTTTTGTCAATTTTTGTAATGATCAGATCTTTCAATTGTTACAGCCAATAATTGGAAAAGTGTTCTGTTGGAGAGTTACGGTCAGACTTTGGGTGACAATAACTGCTGTTAAATTGTAGTCTGTACCTGTTCATACCATTCTCCTAAAGCCCGTTCTTAACTGGGTGAATGTTTGTTTGCCGAACATGCTTTGAACAGTTCGTTTCTTAATTGAACTTTTAGTTCGCTGAACATGGTTTGGACAGTTCAGAGAACTTTACTTTGTTCTCAACTGGCTTGTAATGAGATGCAAGCTTTGGCCCGAACTTGCAGCAGACAGCATGATTGAAAATATAGGCTAAAGTCAAGTCAAGTCAGTATACTTTAATCATCCCTCACAGGGTAATTCAACTAATGACAATCTCATTCTGGGTCCCGGAGACAAGGCTGCACCTCCCACAAGTCAACAAATAAAAAAAATCCCTCCAAAGTGAGTGAAGAACCAAGTGACACCATCATCCATTTTTATTTTTATGTCTTCCTCATCCACAGGAGAGCTCTGCTCTCAGCCAGTCAGAGTTCATGTTCGTCAAATAGGGCGAATGTTCCCAGAACATGTTGAGCAAAGCTTTTTGGACCCCGAATATAGCTTCGTCGCAGTTTGACGAATACTCCCAACTAGGTTTGCGAAGCAAAAGTTTGCCCAGTTAAGAACCAACTAGGTTCACAGAATATTCCCAACTAGGTTCACAAACAAATATTTGCCCAGTTAAGAACAGGCTTAAGGTGGCCGTATCCAGCTGGCAGGAGTTAAATCCAGTCACTAACCTGTTCATACAAACTTCAGTGACCTTGACCTTGTTTCAGGCTCTTAATAACACCACAAAGGTCAAAACTAAATATTGTTTTGTTCCCAGACCAGTTGAGTTTTAAACTTTGTATGGTGGTGACATGCATCACAGACAAGCTCACACATGTTTTTTGTGATGTGTGATGTCTTTGGGACTTCAAGATTTTACTAAGGTAGATAGATGGTATTTACTGGATGTATTTCCAGTGGGCAGTTGACTGATAAAAACATGATACAGGATTTTTCATGGGTGCTACAAGACTGAACTTTGCATGATGCTAACCCCAGCTGAGTTTTAGTTAAGTTACACTTCCTTCCTAGTTTGATGACTTTGACTAACTTCAAGGTCTACAACATCAGAAAGGTCAAAATGAAAGTGGCATTTCCTTGGTGAGTTTTCATCCAACTGAGTTAAAATTTTGTGATTGCTTCATACATGGTCATGGGGAAGGTTGTGCTGAAGTTTTACATTTTGACACCAGTTTTAGTTTTAAAATCTTGACCAATTTTCAGGGTCACAGAATAAATTGGAAGTCAGTGACAGTTACACTTTCCAGTTTTAAATGTTCATGCATAAGCTGAACATTTGTTCCTCTTTCCAGTAATTCAAAGGAAACCAGGAAAGAAAGTTAACAGGATTTTTGTAAAGTTTGGCCTGTTTTTAAACTGATGTGGTAATTTGGGGGTGTGGGGGGAAGGGTTTGTTATTGTTTGGATTACATGTGTCAAGAACAACAAAATTAGAAGATTATAGGGTCCCATTTGAGACTTGAGTTTAATGAAAAAATATGTTTTGAAAACAAGATTAATGTGAAGATGTTTTCCAGTATGGACTGTGTTGGCATCCTAAAGCTGAGAAATGCTGATGTTGAAAAGCGCATCGGTCCCACCAAGGCCAAGGCAAAGAAGAAGAATAGCACCAAGGCACGCCTTGTGTTCCGTTGCACCCTGCGCAAACCAGATGGGTCCTTCTTCACGCTACAAGTGGCCTCCACTCCAATCCTCTGTAGTAAGTTCTCTTCAAATCTCTGAATAAAATCATTTCTTAGCTGTATGCCACAAGGGTTTGTCACTAATGTAATAATAATTATGGGTACTTAGAGCACCTAACCCACGCAGACCGTAAGCACTTACACAGTCCATAAAAAGTTAAAGGTACATGTTTTCAGGATTCAGCGCATACAACACACACACACACACATACACACCATTAGTGTTTAACCCTTTCCCTGTCAAAGAATTTGTTCTGCTGGTTGCAATTTCCTTGAAGAACAGCCTCTGAGAGATACAAAACTTACCAGGATAGTTCATTTTGAAGAAGAAGAAAAAAATCTGAAACAAGAATGTCATGCCAATATTCTTCCAAGCTCAACCAAAAAAAGATGTCGATTAGCTCTTCATCTCATTTTTAACAGTTTAATTGTTGTTTAAGTGTCATTTTGTAGCTTGATAAAGGGGATTATCCCAAACATTTGCGTGTTGTGTTTTGTCCTGATAAATAGCATTATTTGTTAACCTTTTATGTGTTTGGATCTCATTTTGAAGAGTTGGCTCCGCATGAGGTTCTCATGGAAAGTGTATAAAAACTGGGGATATTCAGACAGCACTTCATAGTTAGACTACTGAGAGTAATGCATAAAACATTCCAAAGCATTTTTTGTTGCAATAAGCAAAAGGTATAATTAATCAGTTTAAGGGTTGTTTGTTTTAAAAGTAAGTTTGTTTGTTTATACACATGTATACATTAGTATTAGAGTGTCTGGTGCTGTGAGAGTAAGAGTATATAAATAATATACATCAGTCTGAGGGGTTTTGTTCAGTACAGCCAATTGTGCAGTAGGTCTAGAGCAGTGTATCATTCTAAAGGGGCCTTTGTGCAGCAAGAGTAAGGTATATTATTACATAATATGTAGAACTGAGGGCTAAGGCAGCTTCTGGCAGCAATTTGTAAGGGAAGGAAATCCACATGTGCACACCCTAAGAACAAAAGTAATGCACTTGTTTTAGCTCAACCTATCGGACAGCCTGAAATCAGCCGCATGAGTCTGTCCGAGCTGTGTGTGAACCAGACCAGCGACATGTTCATCATTGGCAAGAACTTCCTGAAGGGCACACAGATCCTGTTCCAAGAGCTTGGCGCCGATGAAACAGAGATCAGGTGGCAGAGCGAAGCTGATATTGAAGTGGAGTATTTTCAACAGGTCAGTGCGGTGGGGGAATGGCGCTTGCTAGTGCTTTTCTCTGGGACAGAGTATGAATTTGGTTGAGGTCTCCAACAGTGAAACGTCAGCTGATGAATGATGGTTAAGTGTCGGGCACACATTCATCAGACCATTCACTGATACTGGACCATTTAGAGTGCAGAAGCTTGTTTTGAGAGTGTGAAAGGCTGGAAATCTTGGTGCTTTGGTTTGCTAGATAATAACTTGGAATGGTTAACCATTGCAAGCTGGGGATCAGATTTTGTACAAGAATCTGATGTAACAAGTGAATGTGAAAGGCTTAAAATGGTAAGCTATTCTCGTAGAAAATTGTAGCTGACTACCTCAGCGAAAGTCGTCCATGTTGACACAGATAGCAGTGGTTGCACTGATCAGTTGCATGGCTTAGTGTTGCTGCACTGTAGTCCAAACTCCTTTTTATTATGATCCATGATGAATTTTCATCCTCTGTGTTTGTGTGTGTGTGTCCATCCATGCGCCTGATGAAAGGCAGCGTCATATACATTATTAGTGCAATGAATTATTACATCTACTTGCATACAGACAGGCACACATACTAATAAATGCTGTTGATGAAATGTATACATCATTGATTCGTCTGGATACATAGCATGCATATCGTGTGTTTGTTTTTCTGTTTTGGGTGAACATTCAGACTCACCTGATCTGCCGAATCCCCGAATACCCTCGCAAGGACGTGGTCCACCCGGTCCACTGTCAGATCGTGGCTTTGAGTGGCGGTAAAGTGAGCGACCCGCAGGACTTTGTCTACAAGCCAGGTCAGTCTCTTCCCCTTGCCTAGGTTCTGCGATTATGTTCCCCGCTCTGGTTCTTGCCGTCTCATAGCCTTGAGGGTACCACTTTGTAGTCTTGCTCCTGTCCATTTTCTCCTAGAATAATACAAAGCTCTTCTTGGGTAATCATTAAAGGGGTAACTTTACCTCTATACTCACCTTTTTCAAATTCAAGTTTCAAGAGAAATCTGATTCTGTTTTTAAACTTAAAATACAACAACAACAAAAACAGAGAAAGAAAGCAAGAGAGCTTATTTTTAAAGTGTTTCATGCTTTGAATTCAGAATTTTTTTCCTCTTTTTTTTGTTACTGGTCCATTGACATTTTTCACAATAAACCTCAGCTGTAGTGTTTTCTTGTTGGCAAATGAGTCCAGGTTTTGGCCCAACTTTTTTCTGTGCAGCCCTTACAGTAGATGGCTATGTTTGTTCATTAGTTTTAGTTTCCTGTCCATGTCGTACCATTCTCTGTCCTTTCGTTTGGCTGATCTCAAACCAACACAAACAATAGTTGATTTTGGTGGGACTTTGTTGCCAACATGAAAATGCCAGCTAGGGAAGTAACTGTCATCACCCTCAGGGTTTTGAACGACTCTGTCATTACTGTTGAATAATTTGTGAGCTAGCGGTAGGTAACATTTAAAGGTAGAAAATGGCATTGATTTGAAGTGTGTAAATGATTTTTTAGTTTTTTGTTGGTAAGATCTGTTCGGATTATCTAGAGAACTTTGACATAAGTGAGACAGAGAACTGTCTTCTAACAACAGTATGACAGGCCAGATTTGTCTTTGTTATTGGAGCACATTACCTTCACATCTTGTTTCAAGTTATTTGTAATAAAAATCTGAAATAGTTATTTTTTTCCCTTGCTTTGAGACAACGGACTATGGGTAACTTTAATAGTATTAGCAGTCTCTCCCTCTCCCAGCTGTTGACTTCAGTTTGGCCAGTTTGAATTGCCACTGTGATATTGCAAATTTCTGGAAAACGCAAGACTGAAGAGGCGAAAGAAAAGTCTTGTAATGATCTGGTTGAAAACAAGATTTGGAGGTTGTCTGTTCTGCTATTCATATTTGGAAGCTGTTTTGACAGTTGTATGATCTGATCAACTAAAACATACATGTCATTGCAGCTCCGTGAAAGATTTGCCCAGACAAGTGAGAAAAATTCACTCAGGCTTGTATTGCAACTATAATGCAAGTGGTAAAACTAAATGTAAAATGCCAGTTTTGTAATTGTAACCACACAGTACCAGATAAAACACTCACTCACACACACACACACACAAACACACACACATGCACAATCTGTAAACAATGCTTAAAAAACAGTCTCTGTTTATGCCAGTTAAATGTGGCAAGGAGTCTATAGTGAGATCGCTTTTTTTTCAGTGCCCTGATAAGTGATAGTGGTAGTCCAACAACAAATTGAGCAACATAATATTTGTCAAGTGAAATATTGAGGAAAGAAAGCTGACACTTTTCCCAGGCTACGCATGACCTTGTGTCTCGAGGTACTGTGCGAGGCGGTGATGTTGAGAAGTTAATCCATTTGGTGAGACAGGCAGAGGCACGTTATGGTTGCTGTTCTGTATTCAACTGTATAACTAGAAGCCACATTGTATAAAATTCCTTTATTCATTTCCTCCTGCAGATTATTGTACACTGAAGTTCTTGTAAGCAACAGTATTATTCAGCACAGAAGGAAATAGTCGCCAACATTATTAGTACTGATTTGTTTACTAGGGTCTGTAGTGAGAGGGCTGTATTGTCCTGGTGACAACAGTGGAATGACTGATTTTACTCTGTCAGCTGTACTGTCTTGAACAGATACGGTGATTTCAGTATCCATACTGGAACTTTGCCAACAACACTGCCTGCCTTAAAGTTCATGTTTCATGCATTTTGTGGACAGAAATCTGCTGTAGTGAAAAAGCCTGAAATGTCCAGCTATTCAGCCATGTTAGTGCTTGGCTGATTTTTGTTGTTGTATCTGATTCTTTCACACTTAATGACTTGTAGAGTGCCCAATTTCGAAGGAGTTCTGGCACTTCACAAAGCATCTGCAACTCACATTAACAAATACCCACAGTGCCTTAACCTCTTACTACCTCGCTCCTGTCAATAAAATCTGGTTAGCAGCTAAAAGGTAATTTTGATCGTATGATTATTAAAATTACGATTTTCCAACTGACTGGGCAGGTTTTTCACAATGTGGCCCTCTTGTGGCAAGCGAAACTACCAGGCTGATGCCTGCTGTAGTGTGTCGATCGTGTGGGGGCGTGTGCAGTGGGAGTACTGCCCCTAGCATGCGCGTGAGCGTGAAATCGAACGGGGGGCAGGGCTTCTGTCTGGCGGGACAGTCCCTGCAGGTACTGTACTTCACCATTTTCCTCCTCATCCAGTTTCTCATCTTTCTTCCTCTCTCTCTCTCACTCTGACCACCCATCGCGCATTGGGAGTCGTTAGTTTGTGAAATGATAACCTTCTTGGCTTCTTCTCTCTTTTCATGTGGCTGCTATGATTGCTGCATATTAAACTACTCTAAAGCTTGGCCCCCCCCCCACCTTTATTTTCACTAAAGATGTGTCTCCCCATTCATGTTCAGATTGTAGACAGTTTTTAAGAGTTCTGTCAGTTCTGAGTCTATGGCCTCACATTGAGTAGAGTTTATTTGGAGGAGCATTTGGACTTCAAAAAGACAAATCAGTCATTATTTACTTTAATTACTGTCATTGTCAATTTTATGGGTTAAAAAAGATTTCTGATGGCCATAATCACATGAAAACCTTCCAAAAGCTTAGAGGTACAATTACCTAAGCTTGTGAAGTTTTGAGGGTGTATACTGCATGCTTGGGGCATGTATGCCATGTGTGATTTTTTTCTCTCCAAAAGAACAGTCACCTAACTTACTTGTAGATACAGTGAAACCAGGTTTGTGAACACATAGTTAGTATCTGGACCTATAAAAGTGAAAAAAGGGTCTCGTTTTTGTTTTGTTTTGTTTTTTATCTCATCAGAAAGACTAGACACCAGGCCCATCATCCTGACACTTGGGTTGGGTTGGTGGATGGGGAAGGTTGCTTCCCAAAATTGGATTTGAGCCTGCAGCCTCTCAATCCTGAGTCCAATGACTTAATCACTCAGCCATGCCTGCTCCTTGCATGCACTTGTCCCAAACCTTGTGTAAGTTCAGGTTTACAGGACTTTAATTTCCGACATTTTTTTCTCTCTTTTTTCTCTTCTTTCGGATTAAAGTTTTCCTGCTAGAGAGGAAACAAACTGATTGCTTGTAGCAGTTATAGGTGGGACTTTGAAAAGAACTGCTTTTTAAACACTAATTTTACAGAGATGCACGCATTTTCAAACATAACAGTTCTCAGCTCCATTGATTTTGTACTGTCAGTACATGAAATAAGTTATAAGCATTGTGATAGTATTTGGAACATCTGCAACTCCTTTAATGTAGTGTATATCCCTTGAAAGTTGCCCAAGACACCTTTTACCCAATGTTCTGTGTAAAATAGTCAGGTGTTGAAAATCAGCAAGACATTTTGTCAGCATCTGCTGTTTACACAATTGAATAGATCATGCTAGATTGGATGAAACTGGTTGCATTGCATTAGCAAGCTGTTCGTCCCACTTTCTATAACATTTCCAGCTCTTTGCCTTTAGTGGTGGGTTCATTTTTAGAGGTACTGTGGGGTCAGTTTATTATGTAAACCTAGTCTGTTTGCTGAAATAGACAGAGGGTTTCTCTACACAGCTCTTAACTAGATAATATGAAAATGACTCGCTGATTTTGTATGGCTGATTGCTTTCGGCAGAAAATTGGGTGAGGGCTCTGTTTTGGGACTTTGAGAAATTGAAACAACCTGATTAAACAGATTGTTTCATAAATTAATAGCAGGCTGGATGGAGGGAGTTGCACATCTGGAAAGAGCCATAATCAGTGCTGGCATGTACAAAGTGTGTTGACTCTGTAACAGCTTTGCTGGGAAACATGATAATTAGGTCAGTCAAGGACTGAAACTTTGACATTTTGGAAGATTGACGGTTTATAGATGCAGTTTGTGACATGAGTAGTATTTTGTGGACACATTATTTGTCCTTTTAAGCTGATCAAATATTTTAAAAGTTAAAACAGTAACAGCAGCCACCACTGCCATTACCACCTTCACCCACAGGAGTTATCCAGTCATTTCACAGATGAGAGGAAATGAACAGTTCAGCCCAAACACAACCACGTTGTTAGTACATAGTGCAAACATGAGACGAGAGTGAATCGCTTCCCATGCTCATGCCGTTGTGTTATGCGCATTGATTTGATTGTGTGGCTTGTTCAATCAGCAGCAATGCTTCGTTCCCAAGGCTGAAATCGCCATGACTTAACAAGAACACAGATGGAAGACCACCAGCCCTATTGTGAGATGAGGCTCACAGCTCGGTAGGGGGGAAAAGAGAAAAGGGGGCGTTTTGACATGTCATGGATTCCACACAATTTTGCCTTTTGTTGGAAAGGGCATGGGCATTGGTATGAGCATTAAAAAAATCCAAAAAAATCAGTGTTTGGTTAAAAAGAAAGAAAAAAGGAAGTCTAAAAAAGAGGGAGGTGGAAGAGGGGGGGGGGGGGGGGGAGGAAGAGGAAACAGCCTGTATCTTTCCGGTGGTGGTTGATAACCTTGGTGCAGGTACAGCTTAGTTGATTTTTAACTTTTTTTTTTTTTTTACTTTGTTTAATAATTATATTGGTTAATTCTTTAAAGAAAAAGAAAAGATTTAAGTCTATGAAGTACAATCAACAAACCCACAGTGACCATTTCACTGTGCCCATTTAAATCAGAAGTAACTTCAACAAAGGAGAGATACTCCCCCCACCCACCCCCAACCACCACCCATCCTGCCCCTGTCCTGGAAGTGTTTTTTTCCTTTCAAAATCAATCCACTGTGTGATGTAACGAGTTTAACTTCTTAATTTTTGTTGTGTTTACATCATTAGAATTATCTACTACAATTCAGAAAATACTGATTACTCATGTGAGTCAAAAACATTTGGCAAATGCACATTTACAGCTTCCTTTGGGCATTGTGACACCTGGAGGTGTTATTAATTAACATTCAGTAATGGGCATTGAACTTTGAAATAAAGAGTACAGCCTCCCTCTGTTTCTGCATGCAAAGATCATTGTGAGAATTGAATGAAGGTTGTGGTTGTTAAAGTTGTGCTTAACTATTAATAGTGTTTTTAATGCATCTACTCCCCATCCATTTAATACCAAAAAAATGAATGTCCAGTTGTAATGTGTTGACCTATGCTTGTCTATAATGTCAGTTTAAACCAAGTTTAGTTGTAGCTTGCACAGTTTTCCATCTTTCCCATTGGTTTGTAGGGGAGCGACTGTGCGTCACCTGCACATATGTGATCATTATTAACGTTGTGATGGTCAGTGTCTTTGATGGAAAATGATTGTATTAATTCACAATACAACTACCACTGATACAGATACATACATATGTATGTATGTAATATGAGTTTTTGCTGGAGAGGAAAACAGAAAAGCAGCATAGAGTGCATTGTTTTTTTTTGTTTTTTCAAAAAAAAAATTCATGTTAATAGTAATCACAAGATTAGAGAGACTATAAGTTATCAGCATTAGTATTGTCCTCTTTCTTCTGTTAAGTTGCTTCTGATATATATATGGGTTTAGAGTAAGACTTGATCAGCAAAATTGTAAAGTGTCATGAACATTGAAGTGCTCATAGTCAATGCCTGTGCTAGCCAGAGTGAGTAGTTCTGCAAGTCTGTGGCATGTCAGAACAATCTCCCAGAAGGTGCTTTTGAACAATACATATGACTCAAAGTAAAGTGTACTCTTACAGAGCTTTGTATATATATATACATTTCAACAGACACTGACCTGGATCTTTTTTTGTTTTTACAGACTTTTCTTTCCATTCAGTCTTGACTTTCAGAACTATTGCACATGCACAATATTTCTTGCCACACTTTATTAGAGGCATTTTGACTTCCTTATTTGTTCACTCCATATTGTGAGGCTGTCACAGGAAGAAAAAAAAGAAGAAGCTACACCTCTTTTTGAGTGAGTGCCCATTCTGTCTTGATGATTATTTGCATTTCTGTCTGATGTTCTCGTTCCATTTTGATCACTTCCATATTGATCGTCAAGTGCTGATTGTCAGCTTTACACCACTGTTTGCCTCATCAGTAAAGTTGAGATCATACTTGAATGCTGTAGACTGTCGTCATGCTTGAGGTTGAGAAGTCTCTCTTGCAACCATGCCACACATACATACACATACATCCAGCCCCTTACTCTCACTACCTCGTTCCCAACCCCCACTGCCTCTCACTTTCTCTCGGTCTCCATCTTGCAACCTCTTGGTCTTTCTGGAGACCCTCGCTGTCTTTCTGAAGTGTTTGTCAGTGACATGATTCGCTGCCACTACCGAAAATTCTGATTGAATAAGACAAGAGGGCGTAACAACAAAATTGTTTTTTCTTGCAACATGGATGTGGCAGTGATTCAGATAGATCAAGTGAAGTATAAAGATAACCCTGTTTGTCCTGTGCCCTCTTATCGATAAACAGCACAAACTGTTTTGGGGTTTGCACAGTTATATTCATTTGCAAGTAAAGGCAATATTGTTTGTTTTGTTGTTTTTGTATTGCTTTTAGAAAAGTTGACAACAGCAGTCAGATGCTTGTTTGTTGATTTCAATATTGAAAAAGAGTAAAAGACTTATATTACCAGCTGTGAGAAAAGCTGTTGGTTTTGTCATTCTTCCCGCATCAATGCTGTTGTCATATAATGCTTGAAATGTTAGTGCCATTACAGATGATAGTTTGTGTTGCTTGTTTGCTGCAAGTACCAAGTGGCAGCATGCTGCACTCTGGAAAAAAAAGGAAAAAAAAAGAGAGTAGATGAGTCATCATTTTGTGTGTGTGTGTGAGTGGGGGGGGGGGGGGGGGGGGGGGTATTGTTGTTTTTCCTAACATAGAAAATCAATGACTATTTTTTTTATCCATTTACCCAAAATACAACAAGAGGTTTCTGTGGATGCTCCCATTTTTCTTCTTACTATTCTGTTGTACTTGCAGCAGAACAATTAGTAAAACATTCTTCCTTTTTTTCTTCTTTTTTTCTTCTTCTTCTTGGAGGAACAGTGCATTAATTGGTAATAGTGGTTTGATTAACTTTGCTGGGAAAAGTGACAGTATTAATAACAAAGGGTTTGCTTTTTCTTTAGCCTCCATCATTTAAACATTCTGAGTATTACTAGGAAACGTTTTAAATTTTTTAATGTGTGTGCTATATATACATAAGGGGTTGTGCTCATTGTAAAATTTTGCTGAAATATTGCATTTTTGGGGTGCCATACGCACTTTAGCCACATCACTGCATCACTGTATGCAAAATGACTGAACACCAGTTCAACAAGTTTTGGCTCACTGGTGGCTGCCATGTCACTCAACACGAGATCTACTTAAAAACTCCATGTCATCTCAGCCGTGGCCCCACACTCTTCTCCAACACATACTGCAAGTCCAGTCAGTGAAGGGCAGAATCTGGATGATGATGAAATAAACGCATAAGCTGCCGTAATTTTCAGTCTACAAGGCGACACTTCCCACCTCAAAATCTGATCCGTGCACCTTATAGTTAGTAATAGTAGCACCCTGTCTGTGAATAAAATGAGCATACTTCTCCGAAGAACAGTAATGATTAATTTGAAACTGAATTCTAACAAACCCGTATCTGGAAAAAGACTTGGTCTCTGTATCAGACTGACCAGAAAACGCATACCTTGCCAAACTGATCAGTAATATTTTCCAGCCAATCAACAGAGTACACGATCCCAGAAATGGGATTTGGAACAACCAGAGAAAAAAAGCCTAGTCATACTGTTAGCATATAGCAGCATTTACTCAAAGGTGGAAGATTAAGAAACTGAAAGCAAAATCTGCGTTAATACCGAATACTAATGAGAGAAAATGGCGGCAGCCTCAGTTTTATCTTTATCTCACTATTAAGTCTACGATTGGGTTAACCAACATATCATCTGCTGCGCTGTTAGAGTTAGTCTTCAGAAAATCATGCCATGTACGATGTTCCGATCTGTTCAAACTTTTTATGAATGGCAAATTTACTGAACCCATATTATAGCACTTTCCCATGAGTTTGATGCCTGTGTCCATCAGGTTTCCGTCGAGAACTGTGACATTGCCAACACTGCTTATTTTCAGGTTCAAGCAGCATTCACTGTGAGCCTAATTTCAGAGGATGTGTCTTAAAAAATTGTTCACAGTTCCACTTTCTGTTTATTAGTTTTATCTGCTCTTGTTCAGATCATGAGTACGGCAACAGTCAAGTTACTCCATCATTTGGGCTTTGTTTGTGTGCTGATTCTAGGTTATGCTGTATGCATTTGTCGAACCACTGATGCAAAATATTTAATGTTTCCCATCGGTTGACACAAATCACTAAAAAGCAGCACTACCCCTGATATATAATATGTATACAATAAAAAATGTATTGCTTTTTGCAGATGCTATCAGTATCACTGTTAGATTTTTCCTTCAGAGTTTGATTAAAACTCTAAGCACTGTTCTTTCAAGAAAAGCTTATTATTTTTATTTTTTATTATTTATTATCTTTTGTCTGTTCCATTTATTGAGATTGGTTTGCTTTTTATCTGTGGTTAAAATCTGGTGGTCATATTAATACTATAATAGAATGTTCTTGTGTTGGTAGCCATGGTGATGATCAAAGAGGAGAATGCCATGGAGACGGAGCCATCTGGTGCTGGCAAGGCCCTGCCATTTGGAGTGTCCCCAGGTGCGTACGTTGTGCTGGGTCTTAATGCAGTGATTTCTGTGGTTGGTTGATTGGTTGAATGATGAGTATGTTTGACTAATCAGCCGATTCTGAATGTTATTTAATCAAATGTTTGACTTTGTGTCCAAAATTATGTGAATCAGAGCTGCTTTGTGTGAAACATGATTCAGAGCTACTTTGTGTAAACAGTTATATGAATCGGAGCTACTTTGTGCAAAATTGTGTGAATCAGAGCATTAATGGGAGTTCTGTGTTTCTTACATGTGCAAGTATGAGGTCATGTGCAGAGTTTTTATAATTTTGGTGGCTTAGTGTCTATTAATGGAGGATAATGAACAAATTTGCAGTCAGCCCAAACTGTATTTCTGCCTTTTTCTTTGACGGTATTACAGTATTTGTGGTCAACATCCATTTGAACCTTACACATAGTGTCAGGGACTGTTTGACATTTTTGAGGTTACAGCTGTGGTGGAAAGATAACAACTGAAATTCATGTCTTCTTGCCAAATTCTGATCCAGGAGACATCATACTTTATATGATTGTATTACGAATGGACACAATTGTGACTCTAGTGCTTTATTAAGCTATATATAACAGAGACAGTTCATACATTTCATGCTTTGACGAATAATGTGGAATTTCATGGGTATTGTTTACTTTGAGTGATGTGCATCAGACACTGCATGGCCAAACTCAAAACAACCTCTGTTAACTTTTACTCTTTATGTGTATATTTTAGTGACCTTGACCCATTCTGAAGGCAACATGACTTTCAAAACAATCAAGCAAAATTGAAAGTGCTATTTTGTCATTTTGAATACAGATTGAGATTAGCTTCAGGTTTGCTCTTCTTGTTTTCTGATTAAAGATGGTAGGTGGGAGATGCTGGTGGAATTACTCTGTGAATTAGTCTTTACTATACCTGTGTGCTTTTCAGTTAATTTCTTTTATTCTTCTACAAAAAATATGCTTCTATGCTGCTGACTGCAAGGCTTATTGCTTCTTCCCATAAACTGTTGACAGGAGAGAAAGGGTTAATTTGCTCATATGTATCGGTGAATGAAACAGTGGCCCTCCAGCTGAACCGCCTGGTGGAGCGCACCCAACACCACACTTCCTCCTCCGCCATGTTCCAACTGCCACCAGGAGCCATACCCGGCATCAGCGCCTGCCCCATCCTGGCCGCCCAGCCCAAAGTGGTGTCCAGCACCCGACATACCCAGCCGCTCACCTCCATCCTCAAACCGGCCACCCTGTCTCTGCCAGGCGGTGGTCAGACACTGACTCTGGGTGCAGCAGGGGGTGGGGGCGAGGTGAAGGGAGCGGTACCCGTGCAGTTTGTGCTGCCCCCCCAGGCAATGGGATCCACGGTCGCGTTGGATTCTCGTGAGTACTACTAATGTTGGTGATTTGTTGTCTCTCCTGCGTGATCTAATCCTGACAAGTGCACTGTGGAGTATTTTGGGTATGTCAGAGCTCAGGAGCTGTGTGAAAATCAAGGTGGCTGTCCTAGGCTCTCCATCTCTGATAGTTCTTATGGTCTCTGTTGACATAAAGCAACATTGAACTTGAACTTTGGGCATGTGTGGAATGTGGACATTTGGTGAAGCATGCACAGAATATGACTGCCAGTGATAATTGCATGTGCAGGGGAAGGTGTCATCAGTAGTTGAACATGTGATGGTGATGCACTTATTGGGCCATGGGCTCAGTCTCATTTTTAATTTTAATTTTATTATTATTTCATTGCCCATGGTAGTCTTTTGTTTGTTTTTTGCCTTTTGTTCATTTTCTCCAAGATAAGTTTGCTGTGATGGTTGCACTTCTGTGCCTCATTAATCCTTGATAATCAGATAATTATGGCTTAGCTTCAAATTTATTATATGATCAACACAGTCAAGATGCATTTAAAAAGAAAAATTGTTGGTCTTGCAAACCAAACTGTTTATAAGAAAGGTATACCTCCTATTATGTTTTTGCATATCACCCACCCAGATGATGAACTGATGAGTACTGGCATGCACCTTTGGCATCGCACAGGGATTTCATAAGAACCGTCATCCTACCTGGAAAGTGGTTTGTGTGTTCCTGCAGGTTTCACATCAGTTACTCAAGTTACCGGGCTTTGACAGTAAGATGGCATGTGTCTTAACTGCTTGCAAAGTGTATCAGACAAGTGGAAAGTTCAGTCTGTGATAAGTATTATGCTAATGGTATTTCGTGTCATATGCACAAATTTTGAAATTTTTACGAGCACCAGTTTTAGTAATTTCTTTGCTATTTGAGGGCATCCTTGATTGAATCATGTGTCTTTACCCAGGTAAGATTGGCAATCAGCCACCCCAGTTGGTGCTCATGCAGAGCTCAGCAGCATCCACACCAGGTGGCAGCACCCTGCACAGCAGCAAACTCCAGCCATCAGTCTTCACACTGACATCCAACAACACCAACATCTCCCCATCCACCATCACAGCAGCTGGGGGTGGAGCCAGCACCCCTGTCAACAGCCAAGGTACCGCCTCCACCTCCGCCCCCATGATCGTCATATTGACAGGTCCACCCACCACCATGGCCAGCACCTCTGGTGCCGCCAACAGTAGCAACAATGCGGGCATGCCCTTGTCCGTTCCGCAGCCAGTGAACAGTGGGCAAGGTGTGGTCCTGCGCTTTCTTCCTTATCGCAGATAACTCAGTTGTGTGTCTTGGTTGTCACAGTACAGCTGTCTTGTCTTCCTTACCACGGATAACTGTCAGTCTTGGTTGTCACAGTACAGCTGTCTGTTTTCCATACAACAGGTAACTGTCAGTTACTTGTGTGTTGTGTTCCATACCACAGATAACTGTCAGTTGTGTGTCTTGGTTGTCACAGTACAGCTGTCTTGTCTTCCTTGCCACAGATAACTGTCAGTCTTGGTTGTCACAGTACAGCTGTCTTGTCTTCCTTACCGCAGATAACTGTCAGTCTTGGTTGTCACAGTACAGCTGTTTGTTTTCCTTACCACAGATAACTGTCAGTTGTGTGTTCTGTTTCCCATACCACAGATAACTGTCAGTAGTGTGTCTTGATTGTCACAGTACAGCTGTCTGTTTTTCGTACCACAGATAAGTGTTGGTTGTGTGTCTTGATTGTCACAGTACAGCTGTCTGTTTTCCATACCACAGATAACTGTCAATTGATTTTAATGGTTATCACATTAGGTGTCTGTCTTCCTTATCACAGATAACTGTCAGTTGTGTGTCTTGGCTATTACAGTACAGCTGTCTGTTTTTGTTACTGCAGGTAACTCAACTGTCAGTTGTGTGTGTTGGGTGTTAACAGTACAGTGTCAGTATTCATTACCGTAGATAAACTGCCAGTTGTAACTGTAGCTCTATGTAGTCCTTACCACAGACAGCTGTTGGTTGTGTCTTGGGTGTCAGACCGCAAGTGTCTTGTCTCCCTTACCACAGATGCTGTTATTTGCTTGTCGTGGTTTGCAGAATAGCTGTCTGGTCTTCCTTGCCACACATAACTGTCAGTTGTGTGTTTTGGCTATCACAGTTCATTTTTATTGCCTTCCTTACCGCAGATGACTGTCAGCTGTCATTATCACAGTACAGCTGTCCTTTCCTTCTTATTGGGATAACTGTCAGTTGTTTCCTAGTTATTACAGTACAGCTGTCTGTCTTACCACCAACAACTGTCAGTTGTGTGTCTTGGTTATCACAATGCAGCTGTCTCTCTCCTTACTAAAAAAAATTGTCAGTTGTGTGGCTTGGTTGTCGCAGTACAGCGTTCTCTGTCCTTACCACAGATAACTGTCAGTTGTGTGGCTTGGTTGTCGCAGTACAGCGTTCTCTGTCCTTATCACAGATAACTGTCAGTTGTGTGGCTTGGTTGTCACAGTACAGCTGTCTCTGTCTTTACCACAGATAACTGTCAGTTGTGTGGCTTGGTTGTCACAGTACAGCTGTCTGTCCTTACCACAGATAACTGTCAGTTGCGTGGCTTGGTTGTCACAGTAGCTTGTCTTTTTTCCTTCAGTACTACTGTCTTGTTTCCCATGCCAGAAGTAACTGTCAGTTGTGTGGCTTGGTCATCAGGAGTAATTGCCTGTGTTTATTGCAGATGTCTGTAACATGTGTTGTCATCGCTGCAGATACTTCTTTTGTCTTCTCTTGTCACAGATGGATGACAACTGTCTTAGCTTCACTGCCAGTACTGCCAGCTACCAGTCTTCCTGAAGTAGCTCAGTTGTCTGTCAGTTGTCTTCCTTGTTTTGGAATTGTTCCTACATCTTGTCACAGCCACTGGCTGTCTCTCATTAGTGCAACATACTATTGGCTGCCATTAGACGGTCATCAGTAGTCCGGTCTTGTTGCCAGTGCCTGTCTTTGTTACCGACAGCTGCTGGCTGGCTATCAAAATCACAGATACCGTCAGCTTTCTGCATGTTGCATGTACCCATCATTTGCCATTTAATTTATGGATAACCGTCAGCTGTCGCATCTTTGTTGTAAAAGATCGCTGGGGATTGTCAGAAGGTATTTCTTTTTACAGACAGCTGTCAGAAGGTGTTTCTTCTTACAGACAGCTGTCAGAGGGTGTTTCTTCTTACAGACAGCTGTCAGATGGTGTTTCTTTTTACAGACAGCTGTGGCCTGTCTTATGATAAGGTTTCAGACTGAAACACTTTGGCTGAAAAGCCTTAAACATGTAGTGAGTGCCATCCTAATGAGCTGTTTTAGTTATGCTTTCAAGAGAGACTGTTTGAGTGTGGGTGTCTACAGCGGTTTTGTTGTTTGTCAGCATTCTGTCTGAGGCAGTGGCAGTGTGCTGCCTCTTTGCTACGGAGTTTGTAGCAGCCTGTTGTCCCATGTTCAGACCAGTGCTTTGTTTGTCCATCTGTTTTCGGTGTGTTCCTGTCCCGGATAGCTGTTATATAGCTGTCTGCCAGTGTGTGATACATTCTCTCCAAATGTTAGTGCCATCTGAATCTACATTGCTCTTTATATACCTCAGTATTTATTATCGGTGTATTGTGCGTTTCATGCATGGTGCTTTTGATGTTTTCAAAGTGCGGTGGCTGTCTTCTTGGTTTGCTTGTTGATGGACATTTTTGTGGAAAGAAGGCTTACTTCTGGATTGACTTGACTGGAGGAACAATTGACAGATACGTACCTGCACTGCTATGGTGAAGATGTGTAATTTAATTCAGACTAATCTTTGCGATGGTGGTCGCTACCCAAACATTACCTGTTTCAGTTAGCTTTCTGCTCAGTTTGTGGTGGTGGTAGCTGGTGAAATCATAAAGGTGACAAACGCTTCCCTATGCCCCAGACCATGCCTCTTTGTTAAGCTGTCACAAGCTTTATGGCCTTTGTGTGTTTGCAAGGTTTTAATGAGATACACTTATGAAACAGATTACATGATCCCTGTGGAAAAGGCATCTGTACAACTTCCAGTATGAAATGTCATGTATTTTGCTTCTTGGTTGGTTTCACATTTTGAATTTCTGTCAATTAGGATCTGTAAATTTAATTCTGCATTGGTTTTCTGTTGACTTGTGCCTGTACTTACAATGGTTGAACATTTTGTTTGATAGTTGTACCTGGCAATGCAGTACACATTGCCAAACGCTTGGTTTGTAGCCCCATGGTAAAGACTTTTGGAGGTTTCACAGCTTTGTGGATTACCCTTATACTTATTAGCATCCAGGTTGACTGGGCATAAGAAAACAGGTTACTTACCTGCAGTTTTGTGGTAAACTACAACTTGCTGTAAGCACCATTGGAGCCCCCCATTTTACCTAGCATGACCTGATGAATGAAATTACTTTTCCTCAACAAATATTTGTATTTGTAGAACTAGAATTGAGGTGCAAGTAAGGTGCGTAGTGTGTGAAATTTCATCTTGAATGAGAGTGTCTTAAGGGAGTGTCAGTGAATTAGAATAACTGTTTATGACGGGATCATAATACTGAGTTCAGATTGTTTTCAATGCACCTGTCAATGTCAGTGACAGAAAAACACTAAATTTTGTAATGTTGTAAACAATTTACTTTTTGGTGGTAAAGCTGACTGCAAACCAAAGATGTCGGTGTCTTTGAATGTCGGATAGACATTACTTCCTTGATGCTGAACACTGTCCTTGACTTGTTCATTCGAACCAAAGACTGTTTTTAAAGTGGAGGGCAATGTTTTCCTTGGTGCAATAGGTAGTTGTGATTTGTTAATCAAAATATTGGGTTGTCCCTGTAACTACCCTGTCAGTGTCACCATTTGTCTCTGTGACAGGGGTCTGTGACCTGCTGCAACTCTTCCCGAGGCAAACCTCAGTATAGAGCTGATTTGGGGAATGCTTTAGAGGGTTCCTGCCTTCCCCTTTCTGCCATATTATTCCACAGTTTGTGTAAACATTATGACCGCTCACATACACACATGCATGCACGCATACACGCACACACACACGCATGCACACACACATATGTGCATGCACACATGCACACACACACATGCACCCACACACAAACACACAAACACACGCATGCATGCATGCACACACACACACACACACATACTCTTGAATTAACTAACTGGAAAGTTGTTTTGCCCAGTTGTCTGTGGTAGATGTTGGTATTGTCTCAGACTTTACCTGACCACTCACCACTAGATAATATTGAGGCTTGCCTGTGCTGGAATTGTGTTACTACTTGCAGTTGCAAGGTCTTGCATCAGATCTGCCAAATTATTGTCTTCTGTTTGTGCTGTGTGTGTGCGTGCGTGCGTTTGTGTGCATGCGTGTGTGTTTAGAAATAACTGTGTAGAAACAATTGAACTTAAACCTGATCTTATCTCAAATGTTCTGCCTGTGTTTTGCAACCATGTCTGGTCTGTTCCATATGTGTGCAGCTGTAGAGTACCGGTGCATGTTGTAATGTTGCGTCTGAACCAAACATACCATATGCGCATTATGTCTGGTGGCTTGTGTGCAGTAAATGTAAATAGCTTTGACCAAATGTGATGAAAATTTAAAAAAGGTAATTGCATGTGTTTTTGTTGTTCTAACATATTTCTCCAAGTGGTTTGATGTTTAGTTTCAGAACCAAAGCCTTAGCAAGTTCCTAAATTGACAACATTTTAGCAACAGACAGAGGGTAGGTTCCCTGACTGCCACCTTTCTCACTTTTTTTTTCTCAACATATTGCAGCAAGATTAAAATCAAGATGTAACTAGCTGTGAGATTTGCTAGTTATGCTGTCAGGAATGGCAATTTTTTTTTTTTTAAATCAGCAGTTGGGTTACCACTGTTTTCAAAAAAAAAGGTCTGTTCCCAAGTGACATACCATGAATACAGAAGTGAGAATATCCTCTGCAGAGAATTCCAAGTTCTCAAAGGTTCTTCTGCTTAGCCTGGAGTGGGTCAGAACATAAGCTCTGTGTTCTCAACCTACTAGCAGGAATTCTGCCTTCATGTATTTTGGCCTTCCTAGTTCATTCAGATATGTATAAAGAGATGCATCTTGAACAAAGATTCAGGATGGGGTGAATTTTCTTTCATCCTAATATGACCCTCATGGTTTACTTGCCATTAAATATTAAAGTCACTGACTGTCTTTTGCTGACCAAAAAGCAGTGTTTTAGGGGGAAGTATTAGAGAAACTTTAGTTTTTTCAGATGCATGGACAGATGCTTCTTTGGTTTTGCACAGCAAATTCCTTCAAACCAACCTTCTCATGACTGTCCTTTATGTTAAAATGTGGTAGATGTATTACTCTTAGAAGTAGTTTGACAATTCAGGGGGAAAAGCAGCCATGACTGCTCTGTGACCTTAAGAAGTGTTTACAAAGTACAGATGAAGAAAAACAGGAAATTTTAACCATGTTTCGTGAAATGTCAGTTTAAAGAGGAGTATATCATGGAGTATATGTATTTGTGACAGGCTGTGAGTGTAGTTTTGGGAAAGAAAATGAATCGTACTAGGTAACAGTTGCTTTAAAAAGAAATAAACAAAGAAAAGCACAGCAAAGAAAAACACTCACATCCCCCGCTTTAGAGCAGTCAGATGAGCAGTGCTAATGTTGTGTGTGTTGTGTTGCATGTTGCAGTGGAGAGCTTGCTGAAGCAGATTCTAGAATCATCCAAACCCAGCTCCAGCTAGTCATGCACGCATCGCTGGCCCGCCCACCTGCCTGGGCTACCCACCCACTCACGCTGCAGCCTCCCCACTCCGCCCTACCTGTGTGGTGGGTGTGTAAAGCATGCATCTGTTCACCGTCTGTTCATCACTCCCACACCTCACCTGTGCTACGCTGTGATGTGCAGCAGCGTTTCTGGGCCTTATGCAGTTGCGTCTGCAGTGTGATGTTGCCCCTGTGCTTGTGGCTTCCTGTGTGGCTGCTGTGGAGTGGTTTAGCTGTGCCGGAACACCTGCCTTACAGTGTCTCGTTTCTAGCTGCCTTGCTGTGGTGTTGCATATATACATATATATATATATGTACATGTACGTGTATGTATAGTACATGGATTCTGTGCATCCAGTCATGTTGGCACACTTTCACTGTACTGTCCCTGGAATTGTCCTCCAGCCCCCGGCCCCGAAAACCAGTTTTGGTAGAGGGGCAGAGAAAATGGCAAGCATCCAGATGTGGCACTTTTGGGGGCTTGTTGCTTGATGACTGTATTTCAGATGCTGCCAGATATGCAGGAATTGTGTCTGAATGTAACAGTTCCAGATGGCACATCTTGCACAGCAGTTTGTTTGTCTTGAGTCTCCGTCAGACCTTTTAAGATTGCCCATTTAGCAGGGCCTGAAGCTTAACCAGAAGTTTAATGTATGCACGACAATCAGCTCAAGAGTATCGGTGAAGCATTCTGATACAGTTGACTTTATGCAGGTGAATTGTCCGCTGGTTCTTTTCTGTTGAGTTACTGAAAAGATTAGCTTTCACCAAGAGCTACAGTACTGTTCAAATCAAACTCGCTGTAGTTTAACTGGCCAGCAGTCAGAAAATGCTCTATTTTTAAAACCTTTCATCCATTTGACCTAGAATGACAGATGTACTTTCAGATGTCTGTTTGGATGGAATTATCAGTGTGGTGAAATAGACAAGATCTAGAAAAATCTGATCAGTTTGGTGAAATAGACACAAAGATCCATAATAAAAATTAAAAATTAAAAACTTGATCAGTTTGGTGAAATAGACACATAGAGGATCCATGAAAACTCAGTCTGTTTGGTGAAATTAACACAAATAAACTCCACAAAAACTTGGTCTGTTTGGTAAAATAAACACAACAAGGTGCGGAAACTTAATGTGGGAGAAATAGGTGCAAAAGGGGATCTAAGAAAATTATTGGTTGAAAGGACACAAAGAGGATCCTTGAATTTTAACGAAGTTTGTTTAATAAAACATGTAGAAATGCTACAGAAACAATTTGTTGGATGAAATAGACTTGCAGAGAACCTGTGAAAGCTTAACTTTTACAGGAGCTGTAAAAACAATTTGTTGGATGAAATAGACTGAAAGAAGACCAGTGAAAGCTTAACTTTTACAGGAGCTGTAAAAACAATTTGTTGGATGAAATAGACTGAAAGAAGACCAGTGAAAGCTTAACTTTTACAGGAGCTGTAAAAACAATTTGTTGGATGAAATAGACTGAAAGAAGACCAGTGAAAGCTTAACTTTTACAGGAGCTATAAAAAACAATTTCTTGAATGAAATAGACTCAGAGAAGATCAATGAAAGCTTAACTTTTACAGGAGCTATAAAAACAAGTTGTTGGATGAAAAAGACTCAAAGAGGACCGGTGAAAGCTTAACTTTTTTGCAACACACTCCATGACTAACATTACTGTTGGTGATGTACAGCAAACATAGAAGCTGTTTATAAGCTGTTCTCACTACAGGAATATTTGAGGTTGTAATTTTTATCAGTGTTATGGGATGCACTTCTGTCTTTGTAAAAATAGTTGTAATTACCCCAGGCAGTAAGTAGCTTGAAGCTAATGAAGTTGACAGTGTTGTACAGTGCTACCATGAAGGGAAGTAAGCACTTGTTGACAAGGAGTTAAACTGGCAAAATGGACACAAAGAAGAGCTACAAAAACAGTTTGTTTGGTGAAATGAATGGGAAGATCTATGAAAACAATTTCTTTGGTGAAATAAATGCAGAGAAGATCTATGAAAACAGTATGTATAGCAAAAAGGATCAATGAAAACTTCTTTTAGTTGGTGAAATATTTAGGGCCAGTTTTTGCAAAACTAACTTGTGTCAGTTTTTGTTTGTTTTTGCTGTTGTTCCTTGTTTTGTGCTAAACTTCAGGTCAGCATTCTTTTGGCCAGTTTTAAACAATCAGCTGTGCAGCTTAAATTTTGAATGTTTGCTGACTGTGAAGGAGAGCAATGGTTGAATAATGTTCAGCCTTGATTTTGTACATGTGAGTGTAATTTTGTAACTTGACAGCATTGAAGGGTTTGTATGAAATTGTCACCAGTGCTGTGCACCCAGGGGAGACTCTGTCACAGAGTTGGATTAAATTACTGAATTGTCCTTGAAAAATGGATAATGAAAAATATGTCTGCTGCACCAGCCTGTCTTTTTTTCTTCCCCCCCCCCCCCCCCCCCCCCACCCCCTTCTTGTGTTGTGCACACAGACTGACAGAGGAGACTGTCACAGAGTTAGATTAAATTACTGAATTGTTCTTGAAAAATGGGTAATGACAAATAATTATGTCAGCTGCACCACCCAGGATTTGTTTCTCTTTTTTTTCTGTTTTTCTTTGTTTTATAATTCTTCTACATCTGTGAATGCTTTTAGACTGACATGAAAAATGAACTTGTTGTAAGGACTGGTATTTTTCTATTGTGTGAAAAATGGACTTAGTGTAAAGACCGGTATTTTTCTACTGTGTGAAAAATGGACTTAGTGTATAGACAGGAATTTTTCTGTCCAGCAGTGGCCACAACTGCCACATTGGCTTCATCTCTGAGACAGCGAGGGTGACATTTTGTCAGACTTTGCATGATGATCACTTTTGTTGACCTTCATAGTTTCATACTTAATTCGGTGACATTAATCTAATGTCATGGGTGCAGACAAACTCCAAGGATTGACTTGCAACATCCTTTCTCTAACCACTGCCATAATTGATTATGCAATAGGTCTCCGAAAACTCAGCTAAATGACAAAAATCTGAGACAAGAATGACTGCTAGCATTCTAAAACCAGATCCAAACATATGAAAGGTTCAAAAGAACACTAAATGACAGTTTTTCATTGGTGCTCAGATGGCAATAAGTTTGTGAGCACACACACAACTCAAATTATATCAGGCTACATTTCTTTTATGACCGTTAACTTCACTTATGGCAGCACAAATGAGTCATAAGTACAGGTACACCAGCACAAATGAAACTAAAATTGATTCAATCAAGATGGAACTAAGTTTTTACCGGGTCAAAGTGTTTGATGTTTACATGTTTGCCTCGATGCTATGTTGCTTCTAGAGTCTTAGTGCTAAACTTTTTTTTTTTTTAAAGAGGGTGGTGACAGCGTGAGGCTTGCAGGGGAAAGTTTGGTAGACAGATGTGTGCGGATAAGCATCCCTTCTGCGGCATAAACAGTTATGGCAGAGTTTGGAGGAATTGTGCTGGAAAACCAGGCTTGGAGCATGGGTTGCAGAAACACTAGAAAGTCCAAACTGCAAGTTGTGTACACCTTAGTAAGTTCTTACCTAATCAGGTTTGGACACTGTGTGGTTGGTACTTCAATGGACATTGTCATCTACAATTTTTTTTTTTTTTAAATGAAATCTTGCACGTGTAAAGAAGATAACTGGCATGCTTGTAGACTGTGCTACGATTGTAGTGCTGGCTTTTTGTTGGAGTTTTAATCCCTCAAACTTTGCTTGTTAATAAAACTTCCAAAAGGAGCGTTACGCTTTAATACCAGTTTCACTGTGGAAGTTTTCAATCTCCCAAACTTTGCTTGATGATAAAACCTCCAAATCAAGCTTTACACTAGAATACCAGTTTCACTGTCAGCAGCTTGATCAAATGTTCATGGTCTTGACAGAATTGGTAATGTGAAGCTGAAAATCACATCATGATGAGATTTTAGCTCATCAAGTTCAAATCTTGTGTGATTGTTACATGTGTGGGCATTATCTTGCACATAATGCTTGAAAAAAACCTTCACATATATGTTCCAGGGGGATAATTAGCACGTTTCCTGCTTCTGTGGGAACCTTCATGTGGCATTTTCACTGATTCAGTTTTAAGCAAGCTCTGAGCTATTTTGATGTTCTCCCCCCCCCCCCCCCCCCCCCCCAAAAAAAAGAAGGGGGGTGGGGGGGGGGATACTAATAGAGCTGTGGATTCTTTGCTTTAATACAAGCCAACAAAGTATATGCTCTTTGGGGGTTTTCTTTGGAAAAGGACAAAAATTTAGCCTGAAAGAGTGTTCTAGTCTCAAAGAGTCTGTTTACTGCTGTTTTTGTTGTTGTTATTTTTTTGTTCTAGTTTTGGTTTTGTTGTTTTGTCTTTTGGGTCATTTTTTAATTTTATTTTTAAAGTTTTCGTTCATTCCTTTTACTTGATTGGAGACCTTTTTGTAAAGTGACAGAGATTGCCAGTGATCATTATTATTATAATGTGCTTACTGTAATGAAGTCAAACTTGTGCATGACAAGTAATTTTGGGGGGTTGGGGGAATTAGCACTGACATCAATATTTAGTTTGTTTGGAAATTCAAAACAAAATTTTCTGTGAAAATTTTGACTGTTATTTGTATTTGTATGTGAAAAGTCATTAGAAATGCGACTAGTGTCTCAGACTTCAAGGCAGCTTTCTCATTTTATACCATACCATATTACTAGTACCCACAATTTACAGCTATGTTTTTTGATGGTCATACCAGGTGTGTTTGAATCATTTACTTTTCATATGTTACAAATGTTAACTATATTAAAAGAGGAGACATTAGTCATTGGTACAGGCATCTTTAAAACATTGCGTTGTATGCAAAAAGAGTAAATTTGCATGTGATTTTTGGTATGAAAACTGAAACAAATCAGAAATAATTAAAAAACACACCAATAGTAACAGAAGTAGCCCAATAATAAATTTAAAGTGAAATTGTTACAGTCAACATCACCTGTCTTGCTATTTGCCCCAGTTCTGTGCAGTGTGTGCAAACATTTTTCTGTTGTTGAATTTTGGCATCAGTACTTAGACTTGAATTTTTAAAATGTACACGTTGCCCAGTGTAAGATAAAAATATTACTCAACCATCATGTCAGCCAATGTAAAAAGCATGCTGTAAAAGGGATGGCTGTTTGGATTGTGGAATATACACTTAACAAATGCAAAACAGAGTATTGTGCAGACTCATGTTCTGTCACTCGACAGTATTTTCACCAGCAAGGTTAATTGTAAGTTGAATCAGTCCAGTATCTAAAAACAGCAGTGCAAGAATTTGCTTGTTTTGGATATGTTGATTTCATAGACATGATGACAGTTTAGAAAAAGCACTGTGGGCGACCAAGTTATGCAAGGATGAGTAGCTATTCAAATTACTACGGGTTTGTTTCATCCATTCTCTAACACTGGCATGAAGAAATGGCCCTCTACACCCCCACCCCCCCGACACACTCACTTTCTTAAGGGGTATTTACTAATACTAGTAATAGTAGGAAGGAATAACTCTTGTTAGAAGGACTTCTCATCTTTTTTTCTCTTTTTTCTCTCTGCTAAAAGAAACAAGGTACAGCAAAAGTGTTCGCATACAACATACATTCTTGGGCATTGCGTTGTTGATATGGGTTTGGTGTCATGGGACATTAATGGTGTGTACATAGACTGGAAATTATCCTGATTACGTTCATCAAGGTCTCAGTGCCAAGATGGTGTCGAATTCTGCGCTGCATATTTGTAGACAGTATTTAACTTTTTTTCAGCGAGTTGATTCACTGTTTGTTGGTGTGTTTTTGTTTTTTTAAGTCAAGTGTCAGTATTTGTTTGTTTTTTGTATTGCAGTTTTGTTCCCTTCCTACCACCCTCACCCCACTCCCCAGCTGTGTACATATGATCCAAAATGAGATGGAGGGTGGTTGTGATAATCAGTGTGAGCGATTAACGTGTGCTGGAAAGGAGTAGAAGGAAGTTTAACGTCAGAGATGGCTGTGGAAAGTGCTGTTGCTGATTGGGATGAGGCTGGATGAGTTGTGTGGTGGGGTTATGAAATGAGATTTGTGATGAGTGGTGTGATTTGCGTGCATATATGTATATAACCTGGAGGGTGCTTGACTTTGAGAAGGAGTGTAAATGGTGTTGATCTGCTTTGGGATTGCTTAAGAAATGTATTCCTTTAATGGTGTGCCTAACATCCAATAAGGAGGCTGTATTAATTACTGCACTGTACTGCGTATTCCACACGACCTGTTGGTCATCTGTTTACTGGGGATGGAGGCAGGGGTTTGTGAATGAATGAATGATAATTATAATGCATGTAAAAAACAAAACAAAAAAACTTCCACACAAGAATATGCTCGTTCACAGTGCAGGGGTTGGGAGAAGAAGCACACATTTTCACACATGCTTATGGTAAGAAGTACAATGAGGTAAGCATACCCGCAAGTGTGCATGCAACCACACATGCATGCACGCGCGCACACACACACAATGAAGAACAAATGTGTGTATAACTCAACAGGCCTCCACAAGCCAATTACAAAAGTGATAAAGATGTCCAAGAAAATGTTGATCCATTCATGGGCACAGTGCATGCATCAATAAGCAGAGCTACACATGGAAGTGGAGTTGCACCTGTAAGTAAAGTTGCACCCAAAATCACAGTTATAGCCTTAAGTGCGTGGCCATCTACAAAGGCAATAATGTCACAGATTTAGAAAGTTGCTTAGAAGTATGACAAGGAGAAAACAACCCTTTTTTTCTGAGCTGGGAAATGGATGACCAAGGGGAAGTGTTTTGTGTGTGCTGATTTTTGCCATAATTTTTCATCAGCAGTTAATAATCTCTTATGTACTGTGTATATTTATCATTTTCATTGCATCCAGTCACATGGAAATTTGTGGGTATATCACTGAAATCAAAATTTGTTTTTTTCTTTTTCTTTTCTGAACTATTTGCAGTTATTCTCTTCCCTATCGCCTGTTTTCGCCTCCACTCTATCGTTCTCTAGTGTGTACAGTATTTCTTTCCTTTTATATATATATATATATATATATAATACAAATTTGTAACAGACACAGGTAACTTTCCATTTGCAAAGCAAACAGCTGAAGAGCAGTGCTACCTGAAAACCTGTCAAGTTATAAGCTAATATTTCTCTCTCCGAAAGCCTTCCTTGGTGAAATTTCAATGAGAAATTCATTTTTTAACTGATTAACACAGAAGTAGAATACCCTGAAGCTGGGAATAGGGATTTCAAGGTGTTCAATATTAAATGTTGTAGTTTGTGTTCGTTGTAAATTGCAAGACTTGAAAGACGGCAAAAAGAGCCATCTGCTGTCTGCTGTACATTTGTATCATTTCTAAACAGTCCTGGGCTGCTTCTTCACCTGTTAGGGGGTTTGCCCCTAATCAGCACTGAACCTTCCTTTCTTTTTTTCAAGTCTGATGGAGAAGCTGAATCTAGCCTTTATGATTACAGTAGAAAGCATGTTGATCTTGTGTGTTTGTGAGTGGTTCCAAACTTCTGTGGAGAAAAAAAAAGGCTAAATATTTTTTTTTAAATGAAGTGAACTGTTGGAGCAAATCTGAAGGAAATTACCAACTTTTGCCTGCATTCCATGGACAAGATTGTTAGATTTTGAGAGAATGAAAGCAGGCACAGCTTGCTCTTATGGTGGGTCAGAAAAGGGGGTTCATTCATGCCTGATGTCAAACCTGTCATGACTGGTAGTCTATAGCTGTCAGCTCTAGTCCAGTGATCTTGATTCAGTAGTACCTCAATGTGGCTGTCTTTAATTTCCAACAGGAAAGCAACCTAATTTTTCTACAAGAGAGATTTTGGAACTAAAAAAATAAAAATAAAATGAAATGATAGGTTTCTTGCAAGGGAGAGTTAACCACTAAAAATTAAACTTACAAAAATATATGAACTGGTAGGCTGTTTGACATATCCTTCAGAATGAGCCCATCCTTTAAAACAAACAATAAACAAATGCAAATTTATGTTGGATTACAGTTTTGTTCTTTCTGACATAATTTCAGTGTTTAAAAAAAATTTAAAAAATTCATTTGGTGTCTTTTCTTAGGGCCCCCTTTTTTTTCTCTCCATTTTTTTCTTCTCAGATATTGTTTTAGTGACTTTTATTTGCCACTGGTATCATCTCTGACCTGTTGAGTCTGTTCCTCTTCTTTTTCTTATTGTTATCGTCTCAGATCATGATCTTTGATTATTTTGATTTATTTAAGAATGTTTAACATTCCATTTTTAAATGGTGATTTTTGCCATTTAATGCAAACTGGACCTTGTGATTTTATCCATGTATTTTGTGATAGCATCAGAATGATTTTGCTGACAACGTTTGTGCTTATCCAGGCACTTTTGTTTCCAGTGTCCGCCCATATACAGGCTGTGTCAGTACCTGATGAAATTCAACACAAGCTTAAGGGAAGAATTCTTTGTCCATGTTAGGGGGAGATTTTTTGAAAAGGAACAACTACTTCTGAGTGGTGAGAATTAATTAAAGTTTGTTTTCTCAGCTCTTAAGTGAAAAAGGTTTCTCTCTCGCTCTCTTGCACTGAAGGGCATGGGAAGTGATTTGGCTGATGGAGCCAAATTGGATAGAAATCTCCTGTTGTATGATGACAGGTGATGCCAGTAAAAGTAGAGATACACATTGCGTAGTCCTAGGTTTCAGTAGCACATTACTGTGATTCGTTCTGCATCCCTGCAGAGATAGCGCTCCAGATTCTAGCTGGGAAAAACTGGATATTTAGAACACCAAATAAGAGAGAGAGAGAGAGAGAGAAAAGGCCTGAATTTATTATTCAAGCCAATTTACTACAAAGGTCAAAAAGAAAAGAGAAACTTGTGAAAGAAATACCAAAGCAAAACTGAAACATTCATGTAAATTGCTCAAGGAGTTTTGGATGTTTTCTGTTTTACCAAGCATTTTGAATCAGAAAATGGCATGCCTGTTTTAGTGTTTTTAAAACAACAGTATTTTCAGTCTGGCAAGTACCTCTAGAAAATGTATGCATTGAACTGTGAGATGATCCCATTGGAATCATGTGAATTTTTTAATGTGCCTGTTGATTCGATTGTTATGTGTCATGAAACCATGTGATAAAGAATTGTGTTGACTGAACCATTTTTTTCTTCACTTTCGATGCGTTAAATAACACTGTCGTCACTTGCCTAGCCCAGCATTGTGTATTGAGCGATTCTGGTTCAAGATGGATTCACCCATAGTCATGAAAGCCATTTTCTGCAACAGCTCAGGTGTTTCAGCTATTATTAAAATCAGTATGAGACACTCTGGGTAGAAAATTGAGAATTTAGCGTGCCCTAACATTCAGCCTCACAGTGTAAAGTTACTAGCAGACGTGATTCTTGATTGATACTGGCATGAAAACATGCTGTGAAAATGTTTCGTTCTCTGGCACTTTTGTCCTTAACAGACCCAGACTGTACTTTCTGTGTGTTTGTATATCGAGGTTAGACTGAAACTGAAATATCCACACTGGGAATTTAATAGCAAGAAAATATTGCGTAATAAGGTGTAAAAAAGAAGGGGGAGGAAAGAGTGCTCTGCACCATTTTTGAAATCTTAATTTAGATCAAAATCAGACCAGTCTGGCCATTTGGCTACATGTTTATTTTATTTTTTAAATCAGCACCAAGTCGTCATAGTTTTACAGTGGCGTTCAATCAGCAGGCAGTATATAGGCACTCCCAATTCTTGTTTTTTTGTTTTTGTAACAGGCAATCATTCCACCTGACTACTACAGCTGTGTGTGTGTTTAGTTTGACTCTGCCCTGCAAGCAGCAAG
>JABMCL010000756.1:0-5000 GCA_018857735.1 Alviniconcha marisindica
AAAGCGTTGGAATCAAAACAGACAGTGAATAGAAAGAGAGAAATTTTCTGAAAGATTCGATGTGTGCAAACATTTGTGTCGAACAAAATGCCATGTATTTCTTTTGAAAAATCAACAGACTGCCTGAAAAACACACCTGTGGTATCCATTTCGGATTTACCAACCTTTGTTTCAAACCTTCTGAACCAATACCAAGAGAGAAAAAAAGTTGACATGGCACAACCAGACCATTCCTGATGATGAAATATGGATTAAAATAGGTGGTGACTGATTTGGTCTTATTTGAAATTGCGGACTCTCATATTAAATATATGTTAGTCAAAGGATGTTGATTTTGTTTTCCGGTTCAGCCGGAGATCGTCTTAGCCCTTTCTAGGTTGTTACGTTAAATACGTCGCCTGACAGATTGGTGTTTTTTTTCACAGCGAGGACGCTGGTAGTGGTAGAGATGGGGGGATGTGAGCAAGTGCTCTTTGTACGTTTTACAATAATCCCGCCCCGGTTATCAGATCCATGCAATTTCATTATGTTACTGTTAGTAACCCGGGAACCGGAGCAGACGACGCTTTTGTTTTGAAGCGCTGCGCTGCGTGTTGCGTAACGCCACATGGCCTTCTCACAGCCGACCGGCCGCAATAGCCGCCGGTGGGCGCCATTTTCAAATCTGTTTACTCCCTTAATATTTTGACCGCTTTTGTTTACCTACTCTTTGTTTACCTAGTCCTTTTTATGCACCAAGCCATGTGTAATATAATTTGGCATCTTAGAATGTTTATTTAGATCTTATTTAGACGCAGGATCGAGCTTAATCAGTAGCCGATGCCTCTCTGGGTCCATTCTTTTTATAGCCGTCGTCTGCATGGCGCGTTCTCTGTTTATGGTAGGCCTATTAGTGAATAGTAGTGAATCGTTGTTTTGACTCGATTAAAGTAATTCTGTGTCGATCAATGCTTTGTCGTATAGTATTTTGCTTAGCTGACTTCATGTTTAGTGTTTATTTTGGGTTGAAATTAACTTATTAAGTATTGTGTACTGTAGAAGCTAAGTTGTATTCATAGACTACTTGGTATCACTATCAGCGCTGCTGTGACTAAAATAACGCGCCCCAGGCGAAAGTTTGCACCGATTGTTTTAGTACTAGTCTTTGAGTGTGTCTTGCTTCTCTTCCCCCTCTTGTTGTAAATTAAATAAGTCATGTGTGTACATTTTGTTTATACGGTTTAAAAGGTTGTAATTGTAGCTTTCATTTGATGTTTTTCATGTTTTAATTACTTTAGTTATTGTAGAGGAAACTGTATTTGTGCGGGCCAAGGAAACACAATTGTCAGCCATTTTGTGGTCCAGAGGGCCGATTTCATGGTAGCGATAGCGTGTGTTCCTTGCGGCCCGCGCAGTTCTCTTATCTATGCGTGCGCGTGAGGATTTTGGGTGTGCTAAGAAAGTTGTCTGCTGCTGTAGAATAAAGCCTGTTTGCCGTCGCCGCCTGCTGTGGTCTCCATTTTGACTGACTCCGCTGCCTGTGTCCTGTTCTACGCTCCACCACTCCGCTCCATTACATATATAATTGTTTTTAATTTTTCACTTATTCGGTAGTTTAGCAAGGACTAATTGTTAGACAGGTCTAAATGAACCTAAACTACATTCCTTGGAAAATAAAGTTTTCGAGTTCGAGTTCGAGTTCGAGTTCTCTCGCTCTCTCGTTCTCTCAAAGTATTTTCAATGATGTTGCTGTTCCTGTATGTTTATTACTATCAATAGGGTAGTATTCTATTCTATTTGTTTGTATATTTGTTTAACATGTTTAAATATTAATCGAGTTTGTAAAGTTAGATTTTTGTTTGTTTTTGTTTTCATATAATTGTTTTTCCATTGCTCACTTATTCAGTAGTTTAGCAAGGATTAGTTGTTAGACAGGTCTAAATGAACCTAAATTACAATCCTTCTTTTTTTTCTCTTTTTTTTTGGGGGGGGGTAGAGGGGGTCTGTTTGTACGTTAGTTGTTGTTCTGGTGTATTTTATTGACATATCCTAATAATCTTAATATCAGTCTAATATCACTTATGTGAAAAGTCTAAATAAAAAGAAGAACTGAAGGTGTCTACAATTCTGATAAGCGCCAACTGAAAATAAATACGCAAGCCTACTCCTCTCCCTCTTCTGTGTGTGTGTGTGTGTGTGTGTGTGTGTGTGTGTGTGTGTGTGTGTGTGTGTGTGTGTGTGTGTGTGTGTGTGTGTGTGTGTGTGTGTGATAACCGTACAGACTGACAGATAAACATGCACAAACCGACAGGAGTATGAACAGACAGACAGACAAACAGACAAACAGAGACGTGCATATACAATTATAATCATACACAGGCACGAACAGACAGACAAGACAGATAAACACACAAACAAGCATACACACAGAGGCCGGCAGACGTCGCCAGACTTACAAACCGCAGGAACACACACAGATGAGCATTGTATTGACTCTCGTCTTCCGTAACAACCTGCAGGCTCCTCTGAGTGAAAACTAAGCACGTATACTATACTGACATAAAACCGCACTACCCCCTACGCGTTTGCAAGCAACAACAGCAGCAGCTGATACACGTATGCACAGCAAATCTGTTTACTCCCTTAATATTTTGACCACTTGTTTGTTTACCTACTCTTTGTTCACCTAGTCCTTTTTATGCACTAAGTCATGTGGAATATAATTTGGCATCTTAGAATGTTTATTTAGATCTTATTTAGACGCAGGATCGAGCTTAATCAGTTGCCGATTCCTCTCTAGGTCCATTCTTTTTATAGCCGTCGTCTGCATGGCGCATTTTCTGTGTAGTACTAGTGAATAGTAGTGAATCGTTGTTTTGACTCGATGAAAGTAATTCTGTGTCGATCAGTGCTTTGTCGTATAGTATTTTGCTTAGCTGACTTCATGTTTAGTGTTTATTTTGGGTTGAAATTAACTTATTGAGTATTGTGTACTGTAGAAGCTAAGTTATATTCATAGACTACTTGATATCACTATCAGCGCTGTTGCGACTAAAATAACGCGCCCCAGGCGAAAGTTCGCACCGATTGTTTTAGTGCTAGTCTTTGAGTGTGTCTTGCTTCTCTTATAGAGCGTTGTATTGTAATTGTTATGTACCATTTTAACCGTGGGAGCGTGCACTTTATTCTGATGTAAGTTTTATGACAGTTATATTTTGTACATTGTGTTAGTTGTGATTTAGTTGTACGAATCTGCTTATAGACAGGTGCAAGCCACGCTTCCCACTCTTGTTGCAAATTAAATAAGTCATGTGTGTACATTTTGTTTATACGGTTTAAAAGGTTGTAACTGTAGCTTTTATTTGATGTATTCATGTTTAATTAGTTTAGTTATTGTTGAGGAAACTGTATTTGTGCGGGCCAAGGAAACACAATTGTCAGCCATTTTGTGGTCCAGAGGGCTGATTTCATTGTAGCGATAGCGTGTGTTCTTTGCGGCCCGCGCAGTTCTCTTATCTATGCGTGCGCGTGAGGATTTTGGGTGTGCTGAGAAAGTTGTCTGCTGCTGTAGAATAAAAACCTGATTGCTGCCGTTCGCCTGCTGTGGTCTCCATTTTGACCGACTCCGCTGCCTGGGTCACTGTCCTTCTACGCGGCTCTTCCACACCATTACATATATATATATATATATATATCTTACCTGCGAAACTCAGGACAGCAAAAAAAGAGAGAGCGAACTTCATCTTTGGCTTTAGCGTCTCCCAGTCGAGATGCGATGCGTTTTTGCTGTTTTTGGTTGTTGTATTTTTACCTCAGCGACGGGGCTCTCCGACCTCCGGGTATTTTGCGAGAAAATGCTAAGACGTTTGCGGGGTGGACGGTACCCGTGTATGCTGACGCCGTGGTTTTTATACCACTGCAAAGGTTTGACGCAATGTCGTGTTCTAGCTTGTCAGTTTCCTGCAGTCTAACGCATTGCGCGCGCTGCCAACGGGCTGTGTACGATCTGGAGAAATTTAACTGGTCAATCCGAAAACAGTCCGCCTGCATTGCTCTCTCTCTCTCTCTCTCTCTCTCTCTCTCTCTCTCTCTCTCTCTCTCTCTCTCTCTCTCTCTCTCTCTCTCTCACGCACACACACACACACACACACACACACACACACACACACACACACACACACACACGCACATATCCCCTGTGTCGTTTCGCGTAAAATGCAGGTTTGGGCGTGAACGGCTCGTAGCGGGAAGACTAACCTATTTACCATCCGATTGTTTAGTCGGAGTCTCGTTAAGTTGTGGATGATTTCGGTGCACCGGGCCCTCCCCCTCCGCCTGCAACCCCAACCACTCCCCCTCCCCCTACCACCCCACCCACCCCACCTCCCATCTCCCGGCTTCGGAACATTTCCATTCGTCTTACCTTTTCGCCGCTGACGCGTTTGTTGTTTGCCTCAGGTTCACTGCCGTTAGAGGATTTTGAGCAGGACAGATAAGGGAGAGATAATACCAGATTGTTGTCTTCTAGCCTACAGCCCTATACTAACACAAAGCATAGCGCCCAGATTGTTGCATTGTAGCCTATAGCCCTATACTAAAACAAAGCATAGCGCCCAGATTGTTGTCTTGTAGCCTATAGCCCTATACTAAAACAAAGCATAACGCTCAGATTTGTCCTTGTAGCCTATAGCCCTATACTAACACAAAGCATAGCACCCAGATTTTGTCCTGAGGCATATAGCCCTTTACTTACACAAAACATAGCGCCCATATTTTGTCCTGAGGCCTATAGCCCTATACTTACACAAAGCATAGCGCCCAGTTTTTGTCCTAAGGCCTATAGCCCTATACTAACACAAAGCATAGCGCCCAAATTTTGTCCTGAGGCCTATAGACCTATACTAACACAAAGCATAGCACCCAGACTGTTGTACTATGGCGTACAGCTAGGCCCATACTACAAAGCATAGCGTCAACATTGTTGCCTTGTGGCCTACAGATCTATACTTACAGACACAAAG
>JABMCL010000756.1:10000-12500 GCA_018857735.1 Alviniconcha marisindica
AAAAATCCTTTTTGAAGTCATTCAAACAAAGGCTAGTAGATATGTTTATACAGGAATGGTCTGGAGCTATTAGAGACAAAGATAGGTATGAAATTTATCGGTCTTTCAAGATGATCTTTGAAAAAGAGAAGTATATTTCAAACACTGATATATATTGCTTTAGAGTGGCTGTATCACTGGCTAGATTTGGAGTACTTCCATTAAACAACAACTTACTCGGGTACAACCCCAACCCCAACCCCAACCCACAACCCCTTTGTTTGTATAATGGCCTATGGCCGATGTACAATAAACAATTCGAGTTCGAGTTATCTCTCTCTCTCTCTCTCTCTCTCTCTCTCTCTCTCTCTCTCTCTCTCTCTCTCTCTCTCTCTCTCTCTCTTCTCTCCTCTCTCTCTCTCACACACACACACACACCACACACACACATACACACACACACAACAACACACACACACACACACACACACACACACACACACACACACACACACACACACACACACACCACACATCACACACACACACACACACACACACACACACACACACACACACACACACACACACACACACGCACGCACGCACGCGCCTGCCCACATACCCTCACACACACACACACACACACACACACACACACACACACACACACACACACACACACACACACACCACACACACACGCACGCACACACACACACACGCACACACACACACGCACGCACACACACACACACACACACACACACACACACACACACACACATAGGAGGATGTGGCAGTGTGCAGTGTTGGTCTAAGAGATGTGTGAACGCGTCAACAAACATGGTCGATCTGCATTCTGTTCCAACGTGTCGCACCAATAACTGCTCCCTAAATTCTGCATTAAAGCACGCTGATAGATGCGGCCCCTGTTTGAGTTACACTAGCGCACGCGAATAGAACACGCAGCTGTTTCTGACACTGCCTACAGTACAATCGAACAAACAAACAGAAAATGGGTTCTACAGCAACACAATCTATTATTTTGTGTTGTGTTATTTCCACGTCAGGCGACCGGTTGGAAGAGTGTTTGCGACAGGGTGCGTGTTTGCGTGTGTCCGTCCGCTGGTCCATCCATCTGTATGTGTGCGACTTCCTGCCCTTGGCGGCCTTCTTCTTCTTCTTCTTCTTTTGGGGGGCGGGTTGGGGCGTGTGTGGGGGGGGGAGGGCTAAGGGGGACTATAAAAGTCATCAGTCACAAGTTTTAGTTTTGTGATTTATCAGCATTTCCTCTCTCTCTCTCTCTCTCTCTCTCTCTCTCTCTCTCTCTCTCTCTCTCTCTCTCTCTCTCTCTCTCTCTCTCTCTCTCTCTCTGTACAAATATTTGGGAGAGGCCACAGAGGAAGGAGATGATATCTGGGAGAGGCCACAGAGGGCAGAGTGGACATCCAGCAGAGAATAACCTTCTGGTGGTACCTTTGTAATTTGTTCGGTATAACAGTTCAGTATAACGTTCACACAACAATAGAGTCGAACAATGCTCAGTGGTTTTTGTTTTTATTTAAAAGCAAACAAGCAAGATTGATTCACGTGAAAAAGAACAATCATATATGACGAGAAAAGATTGGTTTTATTTTACAGAATATAAAGCATTCCTCTATGTTTTAAAATCAGGAGAGTTACATGAACAAACCCAACTGCAGCTCAAGTTTCGATTGTCAGATCTTATGGACAACACACACGTGTGTCGATCTGAAAGAAACAGAGGGTCCCGGCCTGCCAATCACCCGAGTACTTCAACCAATCGGAACGAACGTCACAATTATATTTCTGCGTGAAATACTCGAAGAGTGACAGCCATGTTTTCCTGACAAGCTAAAGCATAGCAACGATCGAACGAAAGACTGGTGGATTTCGAATAGAACCTTCAAAATACGTAATGATGCTCACGTTCATTAGTGACGAGAGTTATCAACTGTGATCACATACGGCACATTACATTCATTTTAAATGAGCTAGCCTTCACAGGTTGGTTGGTTTGTTATTTTAGTCATGATTTTGAGTGTTGCATTTAAAATTAAAAACAACACGCCTGCTGGCTAATTTTGCCAAACAAATTACCAAATCATTATGAGTTAAAAATAGATGGGGCTAAAACCAAGTAGGCTACACTTTTTCACGTGGTCTTACTTTTTATATATATATATATATTCTAGAATGCTGCTGTACGTCATCAAAAGTTCACTCCACAGAGATAAAAACAATCGGTGACAAAAATGATTGCAATCTACATAAATTTCTTTCGTGACCTGCACGCAAAACAGAGCTTCTGGTGTTCTGTCTGGGATGAAAAGACACTTTGGTGACTTCAATACGAAGCGCAGTAAAAGAGAGTAAAATCATGAGTACAACGCAGTAATCAGCTCGTGAAACAAGAGTTAGTCATAGTGTCCATGAAAATCGCCTTATAAAATCGGTATAAAATCAACCACACAAAATCGCCGTGACATAACCGTAC
>JABMCL010000756.1:17500-30000 GCA_018857735.1 Alviniconcha marisindica
TAAACCCACCCACCCACTCACCCACCCACGAAGCCATCGCCCCAATCCCTACCCAAACTACATTTTCCCTCATCCCACCCGTCCCCCAATCCCGCACCCCACCGACCCGTCCGTCCACCAGTCTGTCAACCAGCCAGTCGAGTTATTATATTAAGTGCTTACAGCACGTGTAATCGGTTGACTGAATCGTGTCCAGCCAGTCGAGTTATCATATTAAGTGCTTACAGCATGTGTAATCGGTTGACTGAATCGTGTCCAGCCTGTCGAGTTATCATATTAAGTGCTTACAGCAGGCTGAATCGTGTCCATCCAGTCCAGTTATTATATTAAGTGCTTACAGCATGTGTAATCGGTTGACTGAATCATGTCCAGCCAGGCGAGTTATTATATTAAGTGCTTACAGCACGTGTAATCGGTTGACTGAATCGTGTCCAGCCAGTCGAGTTATCATATTAAGTGCTTACAGCATGTGTAATCGGTTGACTGAATCGTGTCCAGCCAGTCGAGTTATTATATTAAGTGCTTACAGCAGGCTGAATCGTGTCCAGCCAGTCGAGTTATTATATCAAATGCTTACAGCATGTGTAATCGGTTGACTGAATTGCGTAGCCGGAGCTGCAAGTACAAACGCCGGAAGAGCAGGTGGCATGTTCGTCTTCACAGGCACTGTCTCCGTCCGCGCTGTTACAGGAACCTCCCACCCGTTTGGCATCAGGGTCTGCAAACATTGCATTACCAGCATTATATTACTCCGGTTGGGTACAATGCATTACCAGCATTATATTACTCCGGTTGGGTACAATGCATTCACTAGGTTATTCCTCGCCTCGCCAGGTGTAAATTAGTGTGCCTGAGTGGGAGAATGGTAGGAATTCAACTACCTGTCTGTCTGTCTGTCTGTCTGTTTGCCTGTCTGTCTGTCTGTCTGTCTGTCTGTCTGTCTGTCTGTCTATCGGTCTGTCTGTCCGTCTGCCTGTCTGTCTGTCTGTTTGCCTGCCTGTCTGTCTATCGGTCTGTCTGTCCGTCTGCCTGTCTGTCTGTCTGTTTGCCTGTCTGTCTGTCTGTCTGTCTGTCTGTTTGTCTGTCTGTCTGTCTGTCTGTCTGTTTGCCTGTCTGTCTGTCTGTCTGTCTGTTTGCCTGTCTGTCAGCCTCTCTGGCAAATTCCGAGCATCGGTTTATGACACCCTTCTTCCCAGTGCCATAGTTGGTTACATCATTGGTCTCTGAATCGGCTGACAGTTTTTCGTTGGTGCTCGACTAATAATAATCAGAAGAAGAAGAAGAAGAACAACAACAACAACAACAACAAAACAACAACAACAAAGAGCAAATTAAAAAAAGAGCAAAAAAACAAGAGTCGAGGTGGAAGAAGACGAAATGAAAGCAAAGGAAAGGGCGACAGAAAACCCCGTAATTACCACAGTTGTCCCCGTTGGCTGTGGACACCCCCTCAGTGCACGTGCACACGTCGGTCACGCACGTGGAGCCAGCCACGCACATGTCACTGTTCGCCGCGCAGTTCCCGGTCTGGGCGATGCCTGCACACGCGACGATAAGTAAATTAAGGCCGTGTTACACCAGCAGTTTCTGCCCTACGGCCGGTCCGGGACGATGGTTCAAACCTCATGCTGGCGGACCCCGTACATCTTAAACGTACTGGCTGCCACAGGATACAGCCGAAACTTACGGGTTAAGTCAAAGGGAAGGTCGACAAATTCAACCTTGTCGCTACTCGAGAGTAAAATAAGGCCCTGATACACCAGCAGTTTCTGGCTGTATGCATGGGGACGATGGTTCAAACTTCATGCCGTCAGACCCGAGAGATCCGTCATAAATGTACTGACTGTCACAGGATACACCCGAAATGAGTTGCAGCAAGGGGAAGGTCGACAAGTTCAACCTTGCCCCTACTTGAGAGTAAATGAAGGCCCTGATACACCAACGGTTTCTGCCCTAGGCATGCATGGGGACGATGGTACAAACCTGATGCTGTCGGACCCCGTCTGTCTTAAACGTAGAGGCTGCCGCAGGATACACCAGAAACTGACAAAATAAAGCAAGGCCGGGGAAGGTCGACAAATTCAACCTTGCCGCTACTCAAGAGTTACCGTCCCTTCTGGATTTCCGGCCTTTCCTACACTTTCATGTTCACATGCCATAAGTCAGTATGGTCCAGCCTGTCCACATGCCGGCGGTGGGCGCTCATTGGCTGGGTGGATGCAGGTTCGCCTGCTTGGAATCTTACTATCTGTATTTGGAACGGACACGTTGAAACCGTTTCAACAGTACGGCTATGCTGACACACGATCCGTTTGAGATCAGGTTCTGACGGTTCTCAGCTATGCAAGATTCAAGGTTATTTTATTATCTCGTCAGAGACATTCTCTATTAAGTTCATGGCATACGGCCAAAGTGAGCCTCAACACTCGGCCACTACACTACTGTTAAGTTCATGGCATACGGCCAAAGTGAGCCTCAACACTCGGCCACTACACTACTGTTCCAAGGCACACTGAACGACAGGGCAAAGCAATCCATCAGTGGCCTAATTCCGTGTCGGAAGTCCTGAAGTGTTGAGGAGTGCCAGGCACTACCTGCGGGCATAATTAAGGTATCTATGACAAACACACAATGGCATGTGGTCAGGAAGTATATATTCACGGTATGTGGACAGGTAGGTTATCCTTACGGCATATGGACAGGTAGATTATACTCAGGGCATGTGAACAAGTAGACTACGTTCACAGAGTGTAGAAAAGGTAGGTCAAAGGGGGCGGGGATAGCTCAGTGGTTAGAGCGCCGGACTCGTGATTGAAAGGTCGCGGGTTCGAATCCCTGCAGGAGCGGCGGGAGAATTTTCTTCTCCAGGGTCGACTTTCTGTGCTGACTCTTATTTCGGTATCCGTTCCACCCCCTGTTACCGCAGTAGCACGTAAAAGATCCCGGTCATTCTGCCAAAAGTGCAGGTGGCAGGTTACAGCTAAACACGCACACACCTTACGTATGTGGCTTTGCATGAAGTGACATGGAGCATGGTTGTATGGTGTACACAGACCTTACGCCGAGACGGCAGCAGTTTCATGTGGCACCAGCCATGCCAGCGCTGTAAGTACACCACTTCGGTGGATATTCAAAAAAACGCGCTATAGAAAGCTAGTCACTCATGTAGAATTGCATGCGAGCGCAGTGAGTCTGCTCAAGAGAGCGGAGAACAGCGCTATTTAAGCGATCATCAATCAATATTTACGGGCAGGTGGACTATATATCTACGGCATGTGGACAGGCTGGCCCATACAGACTTATGGCATGAGAACATGAAGGTAGACTACACTCGCGACATTTGGCTACTACATTACTTATCCTTTCTGAACAAGTAGGCTACTTTGCTTAGGGTATACGAACAAGCTGACTACTTTACTTGCGGTATATGAAAAAGTAGGCTACTTTACTTGCGGTATATGAACAAGTAGGCTACTTTACTTTCGGTATATGAACAAGTAGGCTACTTTACTTGCGGTATACGAACAAGTAGGCTACTTTACTTGCAGTATATGAACAAGTAGGCTACTTTACTTGCGGTATATGAACAAGCAGGCTAGGTTGAACAAGTGGTCTGTAGAATTGCAGTACATCAAGGTGGGTATACTCACGGCACTTGGACAGGTTGTCACAGACGGTGCCACTCACACAGTTGCCAGAGTTACTGCCACTGCAGTCTCCGTCCATATTCAACTCTGAAACAGAGCGCGCTTGCATCAGACATGGTCCAGTGTGTGAGACAGGTTGGAGTTACTGCAGTCTCATTCCAGATTCAGCTCTGAAACAGAGCGCACATGCATCAGACAGGGCCAGTGTGACAGACAAGCGAGAGTTACTGCAGTCTTCGTCCAGATTCTGCGCTAGAAACAGAGCCCACAAGCCTTAGACACACATGGCCATGCAGTGTGTGAGACAAACGGGAGATGCTGCAGTCTCATTCTGGGTTCAGCTCTGAAACAGAGCTTACAAGCCTCAGACATATGTGGCCAATGTTACTGCAGTATCATTACAGACACATCTTTGAAACAGAGCCCACAAGCTTTAGATATATAGGACCAGTGTGTGAGACAAACGGGAGTTGCTGCAGTCTTCGTCCAGATTCTGCGCTGAAACAGAGCCTACAAGCCTCAGACATAATTTGTATATGGCCAATGTTACTGCAGTATCATTACAGACTCAGCTTTGAAACAGAGCACATAAGCCACAGATATACATGACCAGTGTGCGAGACAAGCCGGAGTTACTGCAGACTTTCGTCCAGATTCTGCGCTGAAACAAAGCCCATAAGCCTTAGACTTAGTATGGCCGATGTTACTGTAGTATCATTCCAGACTCAGCTTTGAAACAGAGTACACACATGCCTCAAACATGACCAATGTGCGATACAAGTCGGAACAGCTGCAGTTTCCGTCCAGACTCAGAACTGAAACAGAGCCACCTATGCCTCAGACATGGCCAGCGTACGAAATGAAAGACAATATCTTGGGGTTTATTTGTTTACGTGCCAGTTTAGAAGGTTGGTTAACAGCTCTATCTTGCTTGCTCGCTTTAACTGCTCCGTTTACTGCTAATGTGCGTACTTCATGCTCCAAACCCACCCACCCCAAACACTCACTTACCAATCCAAAGCCTCTGTCACCCCATTCACTACTCCAAACCCATCTACCTCAAGCCCTCACCCCATCCACCCATCCAAACCCACCCTCCCCAAGCTCTCACCCGATCCACCCATCCAAACCATCCTCCCCAAGCCCTCACCCCATCCACCCATCCTAGCCCTCACCCCATCCACCCATCCTAGCCCTCACTCCATCCACCCATCCACCCATCCCCCCCCCTAGCCCTCACCCCATCCACCCATCAACCCCCCTCCCCAACCCTCACCCATCCACCCATCCAAACCCACCCTCCCCAAGCCCTCACCCCATCCACCCATCCAAACCCACCTCCAAGCCCTCACCCATCCACCCATCCAAACCCACCAAGCCCTCACCCCATCCACCCATCCAAACCCACCTCCAGCCCTCACCCCATCCACCCATCCAAACCCACCCCCAAGCCCTCACCCCATCACCCATCCAAACCCATCCTAGCCCTCACCCCATCCACCTATCCAACCATCCCGCCTAACCTTCACCCTCCACCCATAAACTATCCAGCCCTACCCAGCTATAGCCAGCCGCTATTTCGTCCGTCAGTTAGCTGTACCAGTTCAGTAAGAGTTAGCTGAAGAGTTGATGGTATCTTTGTGGTCACTGTCCACCAGCGCATGCGTAATTCACAGTGTGTCATACTCACTGCAGACATCTCCAGTGTCACAGGTCGTTCCCGATTTACAATTCTGGCTCTCCTCACCAGCGCAGCTTTCTCCGACGTCGTCATCATCAGCATCTCAGTGTCACAGTCGTTCGATTTACTTCTTCTCCTCCTTCTCCGTCTTCATCATCATCTTCATCATCATCATAATTTTCTTCTTCTTCTTCTTCTTCTTCTTCTTCTTCTTCTTCTTCTTCTTCTTCTTCTATTTCTTCTTCTTCTTCTTCTTCTTCTTCTTCTTCTTCTTCACCACCACCACCACCAACGCCACCACCACCAACGCGACCACTACCAAGAGCTGTTAAAGAAGTATTCCTATACTGATAGATATGTAATTATCAAACCCATAAATGGAGGTACAAAATATATGACCTCAGCTGAAATTGCACATTAGTCACATCATCCAGGAGGAATGGGGCGGCGGGACAGAGGAGGAGGAAGGGGGGGGGGGGGGGGACTTAACATTATGACGGTGACACAGTTGCATTTCTCCACTTCGGATGGACGTGTGTTTGTCTTCGGACCACGAACTGCAGAACTACTGTTAAAGCTATGCTCGGTGTCATTACATTTTGGCCGTCACCATCAGTATTATGTCACCTCATCCATTTTCTTCAGGGTCACGGCACCATCCTGTTCAGCATTAGCATTGCCATCCCCATAATAGTTGTTGTTATTATTATTATTATTATTACCACAATAATAGGCCATCATGGTGATGGCATCGTATCGATGTTAGCAGGGGGCCGTGCACTCATGATAGTGGTATAAATAAATCATGTTTCAACTTTCACGAACCCTGCGTGCTATAAACACCGTCAGCCACTTGAATTCTTGCTTGCTTCGACTAGCTACAAAGCTTCGTCCTGGAGTGATCCTGTGTGGTTGATGGGACGTTAAAATCCAAGAACTAGCATAATTGTGTACAAATCTAGGCAAGCTGCAACGGTCAATTCACTCACTGCATGCATATGAGAGACAGACAGAGAGAGTAACAGACAGAGATAGAGAGAGATACAGACAGACAGAGATAGAGAGAGATACAGACAGACAGACAGACAGACAGAGAGAGATACAGACAGACAGAGACAGAGAGAGATACAAACAGACAGACAGACACAGAGACAGACAGACACAGAGACAGACAGACAGACAGAGACAGAGAGAGATACAGACAGACAGAGACAGACAGAGATACAAAAACAGACAGACACAGAACAACAGACACAGAGACAGACAGACAGACAGACAGAGTGTAGAGAGTGTGTGTGTGTGTGTGTGTGTGTGTGTGTGTGTGTGTGTGTGTGTGTGTGTGTGTGTGTGTGTGTGTGTGTGTGTGTGTGTGTGTGTGTGTGTGTGTGATGAAATGAGTGTATCCTTAAGTCTTTGTAAGCGCTCTGAGCTTTTACGAGATGGGGTGCAATAAATAACCTATTATTATTATTATTATATTACATACGGGCACTCACCCGAAACGTTGAGCAACGTTTAAAAGTTGGGAGACTAATACGTTGTACGTGCTTGTTAACTAACGTCAGATAACGATTTCAGAGAGTCGATAACGACTTGTCACATCACTGACACTGAATGTAGCCGATCACAATTTGCAAACATCTTTGACATTTCATAGCCGTGTTTCATTGTATACTTTGGCAAAGATCCTGCAGTCTGCAAGCTGATACTTGGAACTGTCTAACATTTGCATGCTGAACAAAGCCAAGGCTGTGGCATCCCATGGCACAAGTTTCATGAACCTAAATTGTTTCACTCTTAAGTACTACTGGAAAAATTGATACTTTGTACACACACTGGGCACGTTTCCCACATGTCCTTCACGTCGTGTAGAGTACAAGTGGACTCTGAGCTCTGAGGGCTGACCGATGGACTCTCACTGACTGACACCTATTTGGTCAGAAAGCTGTGGGGCTGACCGATGGACTCTCACTGACTGACACCTATTTGGTCAGAAAGCTGTGGGGCTGACCGATGGACTCTCACTGACTGACACCTATTTGGTCAGAAAGCTGTGGGGCTGACCGATGGACTCTCACTGACTGACACCTATTTGGTCAGAAAGCTGTGGGGCTGACCGATGGACTCTCACTGACTGACACCTATTTGGTCAGAAAGCTGTGGGGCTGACCGATGGACTCTCACTGACTGACACCTATTTGGTCAGAAAGCTGTGGGGCTGACCGATGGACACTCACTGACTGACACCTATTTGGTCAGAAAGCTGTGGGGCTGACCGATGGACTCTCACTGACTGACACCTATTTGGTCAGAAAGCTGTGGGGCTGACCGATGGACACTCACTGACTGACACCTATTTGGTCAGAAAGCTGTGAGGCTGACCGATGGACACTCACTGACTGACACCTATTTGGTCGTAAAAATGTGGGGCTGACCGATGACTCTCGTTGAAGGCAGACTTTATTCCTGGCAGCCACCGGACTGAGCATCTAGCTCGGGCTATACACCGAATTCAGAGATGAAGAACTCGTGAGCTCTACGCTCTCACTATACAGCTGTTCAAAGCGCTTAGGGCGTTGGTCGAGTGTTGAAGGTGTCTCTGGGGACAGTTGTTTTGTTTGTGTTTGTTTGAGTGTTGCTTTACGTCCACATAAACCGTAGGTTTATTAGGGACGGGAGCCCAGGACGGCCACCTCGACTTTTACACAGCTCCTGAGCTCTGTGGGGACAGTGTGCTCCATCGTGCTTATAATGTACTCACTGCAGACATCTCCGGTGTCACAGATCGTTCCAGATTTGCAGTTGCCGCTGTCGTCACCAGCACAGCTTCCGCCGGCATTCAGTTCTGGAGAAAGATGATGGTGGGTGAGTGAAATAGAGAGGAGGCGGCGTGAGAAGCAGTCATGCAGACACCTGTTTGGTCGTAAAGCTGCGGGCCAGCATTATGTGCACAGCATTATGTGCACTCAGGTGTTAGCTCTGCACAAGCTAAAATTACAAAGAGGTAGTTTACACACAGAAAAGACCACATAAACAATCCTGAAAGCCTGAGATGAACACATGAGTAAACATTGCGATAAGTGACTATACAGGTCTACAGAGGTGGGAAGATAGTCGCGAAGAGCGCATGCGTGCAGGCGCATACCTCCACACACACAACACACACACACACACACACACACACACACACACACACACACACACACACACACACACGCACGCACGCACGCACGCACGCACGCACGCACACACGCACGCGCACACACACACACGCACGCACGCACGCACACACGCACACACGCACACACACACAAATGCACATACTTATACGCACTGAAAAACACACACATACATTTCGTTTTTAACATCACGTGCTGTACTCACTGCAGACATCTCCAGTGTCACAGGTCGTTCCAGATTTACAGTTCCCGCTGTCGTCACCAGCACAGCTTCCGCCGGCATTCAGCTCTTTAGTTAGGGACAGACAAAATCAACACACGAAGGAGTTAATCAGCGCTCGAAAACCGTAACACAGGTGCAACAGCAAAGACCTGAGTCACCTACGTTAACTCTTTGGGGACAGAAAAAACAAAGTGGCATACTTTGAAACAGGATTGCGCCACCAATCTTACCGTACCACCGGCATGGTTCATACTGCGTCACCGGCAAAAACACCTGTCGTTTATCTCTGCCGCCAATTTGTCTGGGATGGATGTGGGAGAAGAAGACAGAGAGGCACAGGGACAGAGAGGCACAGGGACAGTCAGACTACAGGCTATAGTATACACCTGTTTGCTTTTCTTTGGAGGCGGGGTGTGTGGGTGTGTAGCGGGGGGGGGGGGGGAGGAAGTAGAGGCAGACAGACAGATAGGCAGAGATATACAAATGGAGGCAGACTGAGACGGGACGGGGCAAGACTTGAATGGAAACTGTTTTTATAGCCTATATATTGGACGTAAAGCCTCCACAGAGAATAACACGTGTTCACAGCTCTCACAAGCTAAAATTACAAAGAGATAGTTTACACACAGAAAAGACCACATAAACAGTCCTGAAAGCCCGAGATGAAGACATGAGTAAACATTGCGATAAGTGACTATACGGGTCTACAGAGGTGGGAAGATAGTCGCGAAGAGCGCATGCGTGCAGGCGCATACCTCCACACGCACACACACACACACACACACACACACACACAACACACACACACACACACACACACAACACACACACACACACACACAACACACACACACACACGCACGTACGCACGCACGCACGCACGCACACACACACACACACACAAATGCACATACTTATACGCACTGAAAAACACACACATACATTTCGTTTTTAGCATCACGTGCTGTACTCACTGCAGACATCTCCAGTGTCACAGGTCGTTCCAGATTTACAGTTCCCGCTGTCGTCACCAGCACAGCTTCCGCCGGCATTCAGCTCTTTAGTTAGGGACAGACAAAATCAACACACGAAGGAGTTAATTAGCGCTCGAAAACCGTAACACAGGTGCAACAGCAAAGACCTGAGTCACCTACGTTAACTCTTTGGGGACAGAAAAAACAAAGTGGCATACTTTGAAACAGGATTGCGCCACCAATCTTACCGTACCACCGGCATGGTTCATACTGCGTCACCGGCAAAAACACCTGTCGTTTATCTCTGCCGCCAATTTGTCTGGGATGGATGTGGGAGAAGAAGACAGAGAGGCACAGGGACAGAGAGGCACAGGGACAGTCAGACTACAGGCTATAGTATACACCTGTTTGCTTTTCTTTGGAGGCGGGGGTGTGGGTGTTGGGGTAGCGGGGGGGGGGGGGGGGGAAGTAGAGGCAGACAGACAGATAGGCAGAGATATACAAATGGAGGCAGACTGAGACGGGACGGGGCAAGACTTGAATGGAAACTGTTTTTATAGCCTATATATTGGACGTAAAGCCTCCACAGAGAATAACACGTGTTCACAGCTCTCACAAGCTAAAATTACAAAGAGATAGTTTACACACAGAAAAGACCACATAAACAGTCCTGAAAGCCCGAGATGAAGACATGAGTAAACATTGCGATAAGTGACTATACGGGTCTACAGAGGTGGGAAGATAGTCGCGAAGAGCGCATGCGTGCAGGCGCATACCTCCACACGCACACACACACACACACACACACACACACACACAACACACACACACACACACACACACACACACACACACACACACACACACACACACACACACACACACACCACACACACACACACACACACACACACACACACACACACACACACACACACACACACACACACACACACACACGTACGCACGCACGCACGCACGCACACACGCACACACACACACACAAATGCACATACTTTTCGCACAGAAAAACACACACATACATTTCATTTTAACATCACGTGCTGTACTCACTGCAGACATCTCCAGTGTCACAGGTCGTTCCAGATTTACAGTTCCCGCTGTCGTCACCAGCACAGCTTCCGCCGGCATTCAGCTCTTTAGAGGCGAACAGACAGATAGGCAGAGATATACAAATGGAGGCAGACTGAGACGGAACGGGGCGAGTCAAGCAGATGACTCAACACTGCAAGTATGCCAGCTGACAGAGCTCAAGCAAATCAAGGAGTAGGAAAGGTACCCAAACCGATTCCGGCGTCTCTACAGACACTCCCAGCTGCCACAACACTTCGGAAAGCACTGTCCAGAATGGCCACAGGCGAAACAGAGTCAGAGATAAAGCTTCTCACTCAAGAAAACAGCAAGCCGCAAGACCTCATAGTGTACACTGGTGGTTCATCAGTCACCAAAGACCAGTCAGGGTGGGGCTTCACAGTCAAGAAAACAGCGAGCCGCAAGACCTCATAGTGTACACTGATGGCTCATCAGTCACCAAAGACCAGTCAGGGTTGGGCTTCACTGTCAAGGAAGGTGCGACTACCATCCATGAACTGAAAGCAGTGCAGCCTATACGGTCTCAACCTCCAGCTTGACAATGGAGGTGGAAGCAGTCACCCATGCAGTCGCTGCATTGCTCCAAGGGGTGACAGTCAGACCACACATGCCATTATCCTCACAGATTCCATGAGTTTGCTACAAAAAGTAAAAAGTGGAATGGGAAGCCCAGACTGGAATGTGCTTCAGTATCGACATCCACCTTCGAAAGCTCCTGAAGGTGTACTGTCCTGGACATGCCGGAGTCAAGGAAAATGAACGAGCAGATAGACTGGCTGGCAAAGCAATTCTCGGAAGATCTGAAGTGTTGAGGAGCTTGGGACACTACCTGCGGGCACAAAGCCAAGGACATGGCATCATCGACGTCCAGGAGGAGAGAGGCGCTCAAAGAGGAAGCGCTAGACGATCTTCCTTGAAAGGACGAGAGAGGGCCAGCGTCATCAGACTAACATTGGAACCGTTTCAAAGGCCACGTTGGAAAAGCATCTGAGACACGAGGTGGCACGCATATGGGCTTTTCCGAGCGCATAGATACCATCCTGAGCTGAACTGAAGTGAACTGAACTACATCTGTATGATTGTATCTCTATCTTTCCGACGCGATGTATTGTCAATGGAATATGATATGTCAAGGAAAGGAAACTAACACAACAGAGCAACAACAACAAAAGACAGTGAAAGAGAGACAGAGGGAATACAAACGAAAGAGAGAAGAACAAGAACATATAGCTAGATGGTTGATTAACGAGAGGGGGGGGAGAGAGAGAGAGAGAGAGACAGACAGACAGAGATAGACAGACAGACAGAGACAGAGGTAGCTACATGGTTGATTAATGAGAGAGAGAGAGAGAGAGAGAGAGAGAGAGAGAGAGAGAGAGAGAGAGAGAGAGGAGAGAGAGAGAGAGAGAGAATGAATGAATGAATGAATGAATGATGAATGAATAAACTTTATTTTACGAGGGTAGTGGAGAACACATTTTATTTACATCCAGCCCTGCCAATGAGGGAACTACTATTAATAAGGAACATGAGTAAAATGTGACACAGAATTTATACAAACATTAAATGGACACCAGAAAACGATGAACAATAACATATGAAGTAAAAATAGAAGGTAATTAGAGAAGAGAGAGAGAGAGAGAGAGAGAGAGAGAGAGAGAGAGAGATGAGAGAGAGAGAGAG
>JABMCL010000756.1:40000-42500 GCA_018857735.1 Alviniconcha marisindica
ACACACACACACACACACACACACACACACACACACACACACACACACACACACACACACACACTACACACACACACACACATACACACACACACACACACACACACACACACCACACACACACACACACACACACACACACACACACACACACACACACACAACACACACACACACACACACAACACACACACACACACACACACACACACACACACAACACACACACCCCACACAACACACACACACACACCCCACACACACACAACACACACACAACACACACACACACACAGCGTCGAACGAGGGGATGGGCAGGGCTATGAAAAACAGTTTAAAATTATTATTAAACAGGTGCGTCTTGAGGGCGGCTTTGAAAGAGGAGGTAGAATCAGAGTGGCGGAGTGTTTGAGGCAAATTGTTCCAGACAGATGGGCCAGCATAAGAAAAAGATCTTTCACCAAATGTTTTCGTGTTTACACGGGGGGTGACAAAGGTTCGTGTGTCAGATGCAGATCGTAATTGTCCTGCTGGAGTATAAGGTTGAAGGAGATCGGACAGATACTGAGGGGCTGTTCCAGAGATGGAATTGAAGTAGATAGTTGAAATTGTGTATTGAATGCGATGTGTTACTGGTAGCCAATGCAGAGTTTCAAGAATAGGATGGATGTGGTCAGATTTCTTAGCTTTACACACAAGCCTTGCTGCTGCATTCTGAACTTTTTGAAGTTTGTCTAGTAAGTACTGAGGGCAACCTGAAAGTAAAGAGTTACAGTAGTCTAAGCGAGAGAGGACAAGAGAGCATACAAGGGTTGGGTTTCTTGAGTGGTGAGAAGATGTCGTATAGAACTTATATGCCTGATTTGTATGTATGCGGCTTTACACGTGTTGCTTATGTGTTGAGACATGCTGAGATTCGAGTCCAGGGTTACACCGAGGTTTTTAACAGACGACACAAATGGGACATCAGCGTCTCCGATGTGAATGACAGACGGCAAAGGACTGTGGACAGACATTCTACTTGAAAGTATGATCATGGCTTCAGTTTTGTTGTCATTTAGTTGAAGTTTGTTTGCGGTCATCCAGGACTTGACATCTGTAGTGCAGTTCTGGAGAGTTTCTATCGATTGGTGAGCAAACATACAGATAATATACAGACAAAAAACAAAGCAAAAACAAAAAACGTTCAAATATAATGAGATTACTTATCTTTCAGCTGACTGAATCAAGTTGTTGTCTTTCAACGACGAATAAGACTTACTAAGATTGTATTTAATCAGACTTACTTACTTCCGTGTGAGTGGACAACAGAGACATTGACATTAAAAGCGGTTAAGTGGAATCAACGGTAGCATCAAACCAAAAACGAGTCATAAACAAATTGTGCCCCCGTCCTATTCTATTATAGGTAGACATCATCTACCTTCCAGCTCCATCCCATTATGTACGTCTGTCTTACAGATTTGTCTACAGAAATAAGGCACAAGACATAAGAGTTTTATCCGTCTATATCACGAAAACAGAAATGTTGAGTTGGACTGCAATACAGCAATTTAAACGAATACTTGTAAGGAATGAGTGAACAACTGCTGGTGAGGTTGACAAAATAGAACAGCTCTAGAGAAATGTACTCACCTACAGGACGACACACAAGGAACAATTAAACACAATTGCTTTCGACACAGAGTCTTCGTCGGGTGTAAGAAGATAGATCGAAAATAATAAAAGAAGAAGGAAGTTGAAGTCAGTTCCTTGTCAGTCTTCTTCTTTACTTCCTTCTTCTTTTATTATTTTCTGTCGATGTTCTTACACCCGAGGAAGACTCTCTGTCAAAAGCGCTTGTGTTTAATTGTTCTTTGTGTTTCGTCGTATAGGTGAGTACATTTCTCTAGAGCTGTTCTATTTGGCATGACATTCACGAATACTTATGTCAACATATGTTCGCGCTCGCCGTCACATTACAAGAGGTCATCAATATCTAACGACTGCATGTGTACTGAATAGTTCCAAAAAGACAATTAAGGTATTGCTATGTCCCAGTGGCTGCTGTAGCCTTTGTCTGTGTCCATTGTATATGTTTATACACATTTCTACATCTATTTGTACAGCGCATTGTGTCTTATAATTGGCTAGAGATTATGCGCCATAGAAATGTCCATTATTATTATTATTATTATTATTATTATTATCTGAGCAGTTTGTGTGTACAAAAGCTTGGGTTTATGACAGAGACTTGGAACTCTGATTGACGGAAGCGAGCTGGAGGGGGGGGGCGGGGGAGGGGGGGTCGAGTTGGGGAGTTGGTGGGGTGGGGTGGGGGGTCAGACTGGCGAATGCGAAGCCGGTAGAAAGGACAGAGTATTCACCTTCAAGCACGCATCATTTCTAATCTCAGCCTATAGTAAAGCAAGACAAAAGAAAATGTATGCAGGTGCCTTCGGCTGACATGTACCCCCTTTGCCCAGATCGTAAGATATACATGTATAAAAAATATATCTTG
>JABMCL010000756.1:47500-50000 GCA_018857735.1 Alviniconcha marisindica
GAAATTTATATGTTACCGGTGTGGAAAACTGCACATGGAAGTGTTGTCTATGACCATTGTGACGCGTGGCACCCATGAGTGTTGTTCCGGATGGTGTACATATGCCATCATTGTGAATCATAGAACAGGTGGGTCTTGTTGGGAATATCTTCTGCTACCGCTATAAAACTGGCCTCTGATCCGTGGGTATATAGCGGTTTGGCCTAGCGGTAAGGCGTTGTTAGGCTGGTAAGCAGAAGGACCTCGGTTCGATTCCGCTTCTGCTCTCCTCTCTTTTCAAAAAGGTTGTGGTACAGTTGTGGACACTGTCTTGTGACTTTGTCCTCAGAGTTAATGAAACACTGAAATCGCTCTCATCGCTGCCTATCTTAATGCAGGAGTCATTCTGGTGGTGACAGTGTAGCGACAGCTACATAATCTCTCCACTCCATGCCCCCTCCCCTTCCCCTCCTTCTCCCCGTCCCTAATAAGCCTTACGGTTTATGTGGACGTAAATCTCCATGTTCACTTATCATATATTGTTACCCATCCCTAATAAGTCTTATAGTTTCTGTGGACGTTAAGCACGATATTTACTTACCATACATTGCTTCCCCGGCCCTAATAAGCCTTAAGGTTTCTGTGGACGTAGAGCATCATGTTTACTTACTGACTTACGTGGCTGTTGCTGGACTTGATGGGAAACCAAAAGCAAACGAAACTAATAAGCCTTAAGGTTTCTGTGGACGTAGAGCATCATGTTTACTTACTGACTTACGTGGCTGTTGCTGGACTTGATGGGAAACCAAAAGCAAACGAAACTAATAAGCCTTAAGGTTTCTGTGGACGTAGAGCATCATGTTTACTTACTGACTTACGTGGCTGTTGCTGGACTTGATGGGAAACCAAAAGCAAACGAAAAAAACAGGCCTCGGGTTGTCTATTGAGACACAACTAGGCACGTGGCTGTTCTTTTTAACTTTGGGGGTACCAAAAGCAAAAACTTTTGGTTTTTGACGTAGAGCACTGTTTACTTACTGAAGAAGGCGTTCAGATGGGAAACCAAAACAAAGAAACTAATGCTAAGGTTTCTTGGGCGAGAAAATGTATGTTTACTTACCGATTTCGTTTGGTGTTGTGGCTGAGGGTTACCAAAACCGAAACTAATAAGCCTTGGTTTCTGTGGGCGTCCGGCTCAATGTTTAATTACAGCTTTCGGCTGTTGCTGGCTTTATGGGAAACCAAAACAACCAAAAAGTTGGTTTCTGTAGGGCGTAGGATATGTTTATTTGTTCGTGGTGGGGCGGGGAAAAGGTAATGTTGGTTTCTGTGGACGTGAGTCATGTTTCTTACTGTTGTGGTGTTGTGGTTGTGGGAAAAAAACGTAATAGTTGGTTTCTGTGGACGTGAGTCATGTTTACTTACTGTTGTGGTGTTGTGGTTGTGGGAAAAAAAGTAATGTTGGTTTCTGTGGAGTAGAGTCATGTTTACTTACTGTTGTGGTGTTGTGGTTGTGGGAAAAGCAAACGTTGCCTTGGTTTCTGTGGATGAGCATATGTTTACTTATGTTCGTGGCTGTTGCTGGACTTGTGGGAAAAAAAACGTATAGTTGGTTTCTGTGGACGTGAGCTCATGTGTTTCTTACTGTTGTGGTGTTGCTGGATTGATGGGAAAAGAAAGTAATAAGCCTTAAGGTTTCTGTGGACGTGAGAATGGGTTATTCTGACTTACGTGGTGTTGCTGGCTTGATGGGGAAGTGCGGTTTGTGGACGTAGAGCATCATGTTTACTTACTGTTACGTGGCTGTTGTGGTTGATGGGAAAAAACGCATGTGTGTGTGTGTGTGAGTGTTTTTACTGTGTGTGGTGTTGTGGTGTGTGGGTAATGTTGTGTTGTGTGTGCGTGTGTCATGTGTGTACTGTGTGTGTGTTGTGGTTGTGGGAAAAACAAACGTATGTTGGTTTCTGTGGGTAGAGCATCATGTTTACTTACTGTTAGTGGCTGTTGTGGTTGATGGGAAAAGCAAAGAACTTCCCTTTAGGTTTCTGTCTAAGCATCTTTTCTTCTGCTTCGTGCTTTTTGCTGGACTTGATGGGAAACCAAACAAACAAATTGCTTAAGGCTGTGGACGTAAGCATAGGTTTATACGCTTACGTGGCTGTTGCTGGAATTGATGGCAAACCAAAAAAACAAAAAAACCTAAGGCGTGGACGTAGAGCATCATTTTTTAAAGTTACCCTGGCTGTTCTGGACTTCATGGGAAACCAAAAGAAGGAAATAATAAGCCTTAAGGTTTCTGTGACGAGGCATCATGTTTACTACTGACTTACTGCTTTGCTGGACTTGATGGGAAACCAAAAGCAAACGAAACCCACAGCCTAAAGGGTTTCTGTGGACGTAGAGGCAATGTTTCTTACTTTGCGTACCTATACTTTGGTGTGTTTCACTGTTCGGTGAAGAGAAGAGCATAGAGCGGAACTACAAGCACCACAGAGATTCTTGACGAAGATTACTGTTTAAA
>JABMCL010000756.1:55000-57448 GCA_018857735.1 Alviniconcha marisindica
TTGAGACACTTTCCTTGTTGTAAAACTTGGTGAATAAAGAATCTAAATCTGAAACTAATCTAGGGACGGGGGAAAAAATGGAATGGAATATGAAGCCTGGGCCCACGTCCCTGTTCCACGATCTTGGGGCCTGATGCGAGTCGTTCTTTTTGGGGCTTAATGGCCCGATATGAGCTGCAAGCCCACCCTTCGCCACGCACCCTAATAAACAGTCATGGTTAATGGGCGGTAAAAAAAAAGAAACTTCCGTTCCCACACCAGCCCCGGCCCCGAGCCTCTGTCACGCAACGCCCCCCCGCCCCCACCCCCCCCCCCCTCTACCCTACCCCCCCTTCCACACCTATATCCCCTATCCCAAGCACCCAGGTGAGCCCCCCCCCCCCCACCGCTCTAAACTAGCCCCCCCCCACCCTACCCCCCCCCCCCCCCACCGGGGCACTGCACCAACCCTCTCTCACACACTCACATGCACACCCCAAAAAACACGCCCGGGGCACACCACACACACAACGCACGCCCCGCACGACGCACGCACACAGCACGGCCGCACGACACGCACGCCCCCCACGCCCCACGCACACACGGCACACACACACACACCACACACAACACCCCCCACACACACACACACACAAAACACACACACACACACACACGCAGCACGCAGCACCACCCCGCACACACACCACACACCACAACAGACAACCTAACAAACCCACACACACACACACACACACACACACACACACACACACACACACACACACCACAAACCACACCCCCCCACACCACACACACACACCACACACACACACACACAAACACCACTACACACACACCCACCACTCACCAACCACCCCACCAAACCACACACACACCAAACAACACAAACACCACCCAACCCCACAACACACACACACAACACACACACCCACACCACACCACCACAAAACAACAACAACAAAAACCAAAAAATAACAAAAAAAACAACACACCACACGAACAACACCACACCACACCACACACAAAACAAAAAACACAAAGCCCAACACAAAACACAAACAACCAACAACACAACACACACAAAACAAAAAAAAAACACAAAAAAAAACAACCCCAAAAAATAACAAAAATAAACACAAACAAACACAACAACAACAAAAAAACACTAAAAAAAGTCAAACACACACAAACAACAAACAACCCCACAAAACAACACAACAAACACACACACACACAACACCACCGTTCACGGCACACCCCAGAGACATACCTCAGGTTACGGACGCTTGTGCGATCTATGGCGAGCCAGTGCTGAAGTGGATTCACAAACACCATCTGGCGTGTTGTGTGTGTGTGTGTGTTGTGTGTGTGTGTGTGTTGTGTGTGTGTGGTGTGTGTGTGTGGTGTGTGTGTGTGTGTGTGTGTGTGTGTGTGTGTGTGTGTGGTGTGTGTGTGTGTGTGTGTGGTGTGTGTGTGTGTGTGTGTGTGTGTGTTTGTGTGTGTGTGTGTGTGTGTGTGGGGTGTGTGTGTGTGTGGTGTGTGTGTTGTGTGTGTGTGTGTGTGTGTGTGTGTGTGTGTGTGTGTGTGTGTGTGTGTGTGTGTTGTGTGTGTGTGTGTTGTGTGTGTGTGGTGTGTGTGGTGTGTGTGTTGGTGTGTGTGTGTGTTGTGTGTGTGTGTTGGTGTGTGTGTGTGTTGTTGTGTTGTGTGTTGGTGTGTGTGTGTGTGTGTTGTGTGTGTGGTGTTGTGTGTTGTTGTGTGTTGTTGTGTGTTTGTGTTTTTTGTGTTGGTGTTGTTTTGGGGTTGTTGTGTTTGGTGTTGTTGTGTGTGGGGTTTTTGTGTGTGTGTGTGTGGTGGTTTTTGTTTTTTGTGGTTGTGTTTGGCGAATTGTGTGTGTGTGTGTGGTTGTGGTTGTGTTGTGTGTGTGTGTGTGTGTGTGTGGGGTTGTGTATGTGTGTGGTGGGTTGTGGTATTTTGTGTGTTGTGGTGTTTCTGTCTGGCTTTTGTTCTGTGTCCTTTTTTGGCGTGTTTTGGGAAAGGATTGGGTGCGTGTATGTGTATGTGTGTGTGTGTGGGTGGTGTGTGTGTGTGTGTGTGTGTGGGGGTGTGTGTGTTGTTTTGTGTGTTTTTTGTGTGTGTGTGTGTGGTCCCTTGTCCGTTTTTGTTTTTTACAGGGGGCGAAACGTGATATGGGAAAGCCCCTAAAAACAGCTCCCGAGGACTTTTGCAGGGTGTTCATCGCCCAAAAGAAAAGATGGAAAGACCCTGGGGCCAATCAGCCGCGACTCAACAACCGCTTTTTCCAAGAGAGAACAGGGGGAAAAAAAAACACACCAGCTGTAACTTTTCTTTTCCCTTTTTCTTCTTTCTTTTCTTCCCCCTTCCCCCTTCCTTTCTTCTTTCTTCTTTTCCCTCCTCTTTCTTCTTCTTTTTCTTTTTCCTCTCTTT
>JABMCL010001062.1:5000-10000 GCA_018857735.1 Alviniconcha marisindica
GTTGGTGGTGCCGGTGCTGGTTTCGTTTGTAAACGCATCGGCGAAAGCGGCTGCAATACTGACAACAATCTCGATTATTCTAAGCGCATACACGCCCATGATGCACACATTATTAGAATAGTGAACAGACTGGAAACGATGTTTTTAAAATGAAACACCAGCACTTTTAAGTCTGTAGACACTATTTACAATAACTATAACATTGCTGATAATGATGACTATGACGATTGCAAAGTCTCGTGATGACAATCACAAAGTCTCGTGATGACGATGACAAAGTCTCGTGATGACGATGACAAAGTCTCGTGATGGCGATCATAAAGTCTCGTGATGACGATGACAAAGTCTCGTGATGTCGATCACAAAGTCTCGTGATGACGATCACAAAGTCTCGTGATGACGATAACAAAGTCTCGTGATGACGATCACAAAGTCTCCATAACTAATCAGGATTTATAACAAACACCTGTAGCCTGCCATATCGCACCGTCTTGATAACATCGTCATGGTCGATGGGCGTTAAAAACCAGTTTAGTTGTCTATCTATATGCAACATAGCAGCAGCTATATACTGCAAGGAGTTTACTGTTATTGTGTCCAGTTTTGAACAATTTCAAGTAACACAATGCACATGCTTATTTTCCCTCAAGGCTGGTCTTACAACTGAAAAGATCATTAGTCTCCGGTGTAGAGAGAGAGGGAGGGGGTAATGGCATCATATGGGAGTGACACCTGAGGTAATGATTCATGTGCTCTTTTGTCCAGTGAAAAAGATTGGATATGCCTGCAGCGCCGTGTCCGAGTGTATCGCTGTCAGTGGCATTAAGTGTGCCGATGTCGGCGGGACCAACAAATGCACGTGTGACACAACGCAGAACTACGCTGCCGGTTCAACAGATGAGTGACCTGTTGTGAGTAATGTGTGTGTGTGTGTGTGTGTGTGTGTGTGTGTGTGTGTGTGTGTGTGTGTGTGTGTGTGTGTGTGTGTGTGTGTGTGTGTTGTGTGTGTGTGTGCGTGTGTGTGTGTGTGTGTGTGTGTGTGTGTGTGGTGTGTGTGTGTGTTGTGTGTGTGTGTGTGGTGTGTGTGTGTTGTGTGTGGTGTGTGATGGTGTGTGTGTGGTGTGTGTGTGGTGGGTGGGGGTTGGGTGGGGTGTGTGGGTGGTGGGGTGTGTGTGGGTGGGGGTGGTGTGTGGTGTGGGGTGTGTGGGTGTGTGTGTGGGGGCGGTGGGTGGGGGGGGGGGGGTGGTGTGGTGGTGGGGGGTGGAGTTGGGTGTTGAGGTGGGGGTTGAGGTGGATTGGTGGGGGATGGGGGGGATGTTGATGGAATCTTTTCCAACAGAAGCTGGCCTGTGGTCTACAGCTTACGTACCCTCAAGAAACAGAAACCTGCTTTTCAAAATCTTGTTCTGTCCAACATTTTGTGGTGGTCCGATGGTAATGACGTTTTCAAACTCTTGAGTTTAGCGACACAGGTGTCTTGAACATTACGTTGAGTGAAAAGAAACAGGACAATAAATAATCGTCATATTTTTTGCTTGTTGGACAGCTTGCGATGGAGCGAAGAGTGTCATGGAAGAAGGCAGTTGTAGTAAGTATGTGCTCTCAGATTAGATGATTAGATTTAAGTCTGCACTTAGTGTAAACCTGACTGATTGAATAACTCAGAGCACAGTCTCCCCTTGCCATCAGTTTCTCTCTGTGTGCATCTCTCCCTATTCCCTCACTACGACCGCTTTATCTCCATGGTTACCTTCCCCCCACCCCACCCAACACACACACACTAAACAATATTCTGTCAACAATCAAACGCATTATATATATATATATATATATATATATATATATTTATATATATATATATAATACTATAGCATATACTACATTATAACGTACATACTAACATACTACACCACACCCACCCACTCCACACCCACACCACACACACACACACACACCACACACACCACACACATTATTTTTCTGTCTTACCAATCATTTAAAACATTCCAAACAAATGTGTATGGAACTATAGACGTACACCTTTTTGTAGTATTGTTAATAATACTCACACAGCAATTCTGACATTTAACTGTGGTTACTTTACCCCCCCCCGTCCTGCCCCCGACCCCCACCCCCCCACCTTTGATGTATATTTGTTTATAAATTATATTTTAACAAAATCAGTGACACTTGTGAATTACACCTTTCGCAAGTAGAATAACGCATTCGTATCAGTCACCACACACACACACACACACACACACAACACACACACACAGACACACACACACCGCACGCACACACAAACACGCTAGCACGCACACACATACACGGACGCAGAGAGAGAGAGAGAGAGAGAGAGAGAGAGAGACAGACAGACAGACAGACAGACAGACAGACAGACAGACAGACAGAGACACAGAGAGAGAGAGAGAGAGAGAGAGAGAGAGAGAGAGAGAGAGAGAGAGAGAGAGAGAGAGAGAGAGCAACATAGAATTCAGTGGTTTATACAGGTGGCAGAACAGGAAGAAGAAAGACGAAGAATACTGTACCGCGTTGCCATGTGTACATGTCGCCATTCCTTATGTTCCTGTTGTTGTTTTAAGAAATAAAAGATGGACAGGCGTGTACTTCGACCTCCGAATGTGTGCTTCACGCCAATTGCGACTCAAGCGCATGTGCCTGCGACAGTACTGCAGGTTGGAAAGCTGCTACTACCGGGACATGCGGTGAGGGTTTTGTTGGAGACACATATTTTACCTTGCTTGTCTAATATGCTATACATCCACAAACTTTGATAGAAGTTAGATTAAGTGTGTGTGTGTGTGTGTGTGTGTGTGTGTGTGTGTGTGTGTGTGTGTGTGTGTGTGTGTGTGTGTGTGCTGTGTGCATGTGTGTGGTGTGTGTGTGTGTGTGTGTGTGTGTGTGTGTTGTGTGTGATTGTGTGATTGTAGTGTGTGTGTGTGTGTGTGTGTGTGTGTGTGTGTGTGTGTGTGTGTGTGTGTGGTGTGTGGCGTGTGTGTTGTGTGTTTGTGTGTGTGTGTGTGTGTGTGTGGTGTGTGTGGTGTGGGTGTGTGTGTGTGTGTGTGTGGTGTGTGAGTGGGTGTGTGGTGGTGTGTGTGTGTTTTGTGTGTGTGTGTGTGTGTGTGTGTGTGTGTGTGTGTGTGTGTGTGTGGGTGGGTGGGTGGTGGGTGTGTGTGTGTGTGGGTGGGTGGGTGTAGACGTAGTCTTCCATCTGTAAACAGGGGTGATGGGAAAAGAAACTTTCCAAAGTTCTTCCACTAGGTTACCTGCTGGAGTTCTAAAGCAAGATCGGAAACACACAAATGAAGGCTAATATTAATGACACAATACCAAACGAGTGCAAACCTTTGGTGGAAGCCCCTTTTTCAAAGGGACAAATCGCAGTTAATCGATGACGAGCGAAAATAGTATACCTATCCGGTTACGCTTGGGAATACAAGGATACAAGGATATTATTTTATTTTGCCAATGACATTTAAACGTACACGGGAATTTGTTTTGGTGACGTTCCATTTATACAGCACATCAACAAATTTACAAAACATTACTATTAGCCATGTATAAACGTTATATTATTATATAATATACTTATATATTTATTAATAATTTATTATAGAATCCTATAAAATGATATGGAACTGCAAAAGAAACCAATAAGACTAAAATGAAATAAGTGCCTTAAAGGTGTATATATATATATTACAAACATGCATACACTTTCGTACCCCACCAACACCAACACCACCACCACCACCACCACCCACCCACATACACACACAGACACATACAATGCATCAGTGACAGACCAAGATCACAGTCACGAGTCCAGGCAGCCATGTGGCGGTTGAGAGCACCAATGGCAGGTGGAAGAAGCTGCCGCTCAGGCATAGGAGAAGCTGCAGCCGGATAACTATGATATTTATAACTATGCTACTGTCACTTCTCGTCGTGTAACTGTCGCTTTTCCCAAAATTCGGGGTTTAGCCGAAAAATTTGACACGGGTTTTCATTGGTGTGAAGTATTGCGTTTTTTTGAAAAGTTTGTTTTGTTTGGGTTCTTGGGTTTCATTAAAAGAGTGAAAAGTAGTTGTCAGTCTGAAAGGAGTGGCAGTAGTTGTCAGTCTGAAAAGATTGACAGTAGTTGTCAGTCTGAAAAGATTGAAAGTGGGTTTTCAGTCTGAAAAGATGTGACAATAGTTGTCAGTCTGAAAAGATGTGACAGTGGTTTTCAGTCTGAAAAGGTGTGACAGTAGTTGTTAGTTAAAAGATGTGGCAGTGGGGTCGCTGGAAAAAATGTGCCCGTAGGGCAGTGTCAACAGGTGTGGCAGTAGTAATCACTGCCGACAAATTTGGCAGTAGTCAGTGTGAACAGGTGTGGCAGTGGTAGTCGCTGTCGACAGATGTGGCAGTAGTCAGTGTCAACAGGTGTGGCAGCCGTAGTCAGTGTCGACAGATGTGGCAGTAGTCAGTGTCAATAGGTGTGGCAGCAGTAGTCAGTGTCGACAGATGTGGCAGTAGTCAGTGTCGACAGATGTGGCAGTAGTCAGTGTCAACAGGTGTGGCGGCAGTAGTCAGTGTCGACAGATGTGGCAGCAGTAGTCAGTGTCGACAGATGTGGCAGTAGTCAGTGTCAACAGGTGTGGCAGCAGTAGTCACTGTCGACAGAGGTGGCAGTAGTCAGTGTCAACAGGTGTTGCAGTAGTAGTCACTGTTGAGAAATGTGGCAGTAGTCAGTGTCAACAGGTGTTGCTGTAGTAGTCACTGTTGACAAATGTGGCAGTAGTCAGTGTCAACAGGTTTGGCAGTAGTCGTCAATGTCAACAGATGTGGCAGTAGTCGTCAATGTCAACAGATGTGGCAGCAGTTGTCAGTGTCAACAGGTGTGGCAGTAGTCAGTGTCAACAGATGTGGCAGCAGTAGTCAGTGTCGACAGATGTGGCAGTAGTTAGTGTCAACAGGCGTGGCAGCTGTAGTCA
>JABMCL010001062.1:15000-20000 GCA_018857735.1 Alviniconcha marisindica
AAGGATGTGACAGTAGTTGTCAGTCTTAAAGGATGTGACAGTAGTTGTCAGTGTCAACAGGTGTGGCAGTAGTAGTGTCGACAGATGTGGTAGTAATCAGTGTCAACAGGTGTGGCAGTAGTAGTGTCGACAAATGTGGCAGTAGTTAGTGTCAACTGATGTGACAGTAGTAGTCACTGTCGATAGGTGTGACAGTAGTCAGTGTCAACAGGTGTAGCAGTGTATTCACTGTCGACAGATGTGTCAGTAGTCAGTGTCAACAGGTGTGGCAGTAGTAGTCAGTGTCAACAGATGTGACAGTAGTCAGTGTCAACGGGTGTGGCAGTAGTAGTCACTGTTGACAGACGTGGCAGTAGTCAGTGTCAACAGGTGAGGCAGTAGTAGCCAGTGCCAACAGATGTGGCAGTAGTCAATGTCAACAGATGTGGCAGTAGTAGTGTCGACTGATGTGGCAGTAGTCAGTGTCAACAGGTGTGGCAGTAGTAGTCAGTGTCAACGCATGTGGCGGTAGTCAGTGTCAACAGGTGTGGCAGTAGTAGTCACTGTCAACAGATGTGGCATTTGTCAGTGTCAACAGATGTGGCAGTAGTAGTCAGTGTCAACAGATGTGGCAGTAGTCAGTGTCAACAGATGTGGCAGTAGTAGTCAGTGTCAACAGATGAGGCAGTAGTCAGTGTCAACAGATGTGGCAGTAGTCAGTGTCAACAGATGTGGCAGATGTGGCAGTAGTCAGTGTCAACAGATGTGGCAGTAGTCAGTGTCAACAGATGTGGCAGTAGTCAGTGTCAACAGATGTGGCGTTAGTAGTCAGAGTCAACTAGTGTGGCAGTAGTTGTCAGTGTCAACAGGTGTGGCAGTAGTTGTCAGTGTCAACAGGTGTGGCAGTAGTTGTCAGTGTCAACAGGTGTGGCAGTAGTTGTCAGTGTCAACAGGTGTGGCAGTAATTGTCAGTCTAGAATGTAACGTCGCGCCCCATTTCCGCTTTACTCTGCAGGTGTAAAAAAGTAATGCCAAAGGTGGACAACACAGACATTTAATCTGTAAACCCACAGGCAAGCAAACACAAAACTAACAAACACACAGGTAAAAGAAAAGCCATTAAAAAAGAAAGAAATTTCCACTCATACGCACTAAAAATGGAAATGAATAAATAAATGAAGAAACCCCAGAATAATCCAGTGACTAACATACATGATACGTGCTTTTGATTTTGCAGAATGCGATTCTGCCACATATGTGTTGGAAGGTACCACATGCAGTAAGTATCCTCAAACAAAATCGAATTGCTTATCTTATCTGTCAGATCAATCAACTATATGTACACACACACACGTACACACACACACACACACATTGTCTTGCAGTTATACACCCTGTTCGTTCTTATGGCAAACAGACGAAATCAAATCAGACACACAGACAGACCGCAAACACAGAGGCAAACAAACGCAAAATAAAAAGAAAGACACTCGCATGTCTTGTTTTACACGGCTTAGTTGTTGTTGCTGTTTTTAAGAAACCCAGGCTGGCAAGGCCTGCACAGCGGCCAGCAGCTGTGTTGCGCACTCCACCTGTGACGTTGGTGGCACTGGCACATGTGTCTGCGATGCCAGCGGGAACTGGGAAACAGGCACAGGCGGTATTTGCGGTGAGGATGGATAATGTGGAGTATTATGCAAATGTAGATGTCTGTATCCTTGAGCGTCAATACGACGGTGTCGTGGAGATTTCTAGAACGGCTCTAGAGAAATGTACTCATCCATACGACGACACACAAAGAACAATTAAAAACACAAGCGCTTTCGACACATAGTCTTCGTCTGGTGTAAGAAAGAGAGAGAGAGAGAGAGAGAGAGAGAGAGAGAGAGAGAGAGAGAGAGAGAGAGAGAGAGAGAGAGAGAGAGAGAGATAAAAGAAGAAGGAAGTAAAGAAGAAGGTAGACAAGAAGTTGAAGTGATCACGAAAAAAGAAGAAAAAAAGCCTTCTTCTTTTATTATTTACTATCTCTCTTCTACACCAGACGAAGACCATGGGTCGAGTACATTTCTCTCGAACTGTTCTTTTTGTCAACCTCACCAGAAGTTGCTCACTCATTTCATGTGTTGATTTTTAGTCGGTGTACACTTTGGTCGGTGGTGTGTGTACTCTTTACTCTGTACCTTTGTCACTTATTGTCGCCTAGCGTACACATCATTTGCCGAACCGCCTATTTGACGTGAATTTAAAACAGAGGTATTCGTCCAGAGCTAATTCTGTTCGCTTGGCCGGAATGTAAAATTCAAAAAAGCAACTAACTAAATGCTTTTGTTACTTCCTTCTTCTTTTATTATTTTCTGTATCTCTTCTTACTCCAGACGAAGACTCTGTCGAAAGCGCTTGTGTTTAATTGTTCCTTGTGTTTCGTCGTATAGGTGAGTACATTTCCCTAGAGCTGTTCTATAAATGCTTTTTAATTTTGGTTTTTGGGTTAATGACAAGATGATTATGACGATGACGATGGTAATTTGCAAAGAAGGGGATCAAATATTGGTACATAATAAGAATAATTACGAGAGAGAGAGAGAGAGAGAGAGAGAGAGAGAGAGAGAGAGAGAGAGAGAGAGAGAGAGAGAGAGAGAGAGAGAAGCGGGGACAGGCAGGCAGGCAGGCAGGCAGGCAGGCAGGCAGGCAGGCAGGCAGGCAGGCAGGCAGGCAGGCAGGCAGGCGGGCAGGCAGACAGACAGACACAGAGAGAGATTGACTGACTGACTGACTGAACTTCATTATGCAAGGATAAAGGTTTAGGCACGAATGCCTTTCGGGCAACCTGTCCTTGATACAATTACAACACAACCAAGTCGTACAACAAAACTAGGTAATAATAATAAAACATTGTAATAGTAACTTAGAACTAAAGTAATAAACTTAGTAATAATAAAACATTGACATTACAAGAAATGAAAAAAGCGAACAACAAGAGGGGGTGCGGGGGATGGGGGTGTCTGGGGGGGGGGAGGGGGGGGTAACAAAAGAAAAAGATTACAAAACGGGGCCAGATGGAAGTAGTTAATTAAGCTTTTTCAATTAGGGAATACATAGTTTAACATATATATGTCTCTGAAGTAAGAGAGACAGAGAGAATGGAGGAGGGAGTAAGGTTAGATCAAACATTAAACAACAATGCAATATAACACCTTCAATAAAAATAAAAATAAACTTTAAACAACAATGCAACATAACACCTTCGACAAAAATCATTTAAGAAAAAGAAAAAAAGAAACGAGAGAAAAACAAAACAACAACAAACAAAACAACAAAGCTTTCTACAAAATTGTGAGATTAGAGGGATGCAGCAAAACATTACAGTGTTTTACTGAGAAGAAAGAGAAACGACGATGGAGAGAGAGAGAGAGAGAGAGAGAGAGAGAGAGAGAGAGAGAGAGAGAGAGAGAGAGAGAGAGAGAGAGAGGATAAGCAAAGAGAGAGGAGAGAGAGCAGAGAGAGAGACAGAGAGAGAGAGAGAGAGAGAGAGAGAGAGAGAGAGAGAGAGAGAGAGGAGAGAGAGAGAGATGGAGGAGATCATAAAACCACAGGGGGGGAGAGAGAGAGAGAGAGAGAGAGAGAGAGAAGATGAGAAGAGAGAGAGAAAGAGACAGAGACAGAGAGAGAGACAGAGAGAGAGAGAGAGAGAGAGAGAGAGAGAGAGAGAGAGTATCCTTGTGTGCATTATAAAGATGCAATTTCGCAATATACTTTCTTTTGTTTCCTGTGGTTGCAGAATGCAAATCCGGATTTCAGCAGAAAACGGACGGCAGCTGCGGTGAGTGTCGATGTTCAACACACCCATTGATAGTTTCGTAATTTAACGACTCCAACAACTTATCTGCCACTCCAACGTTGCTACAGTGAAACCCCTCAAAAGAGACGACATTTATTTCAAGACCACATTGCCTGAGTAACCGTTTGCTGCCCATGACTCTGTGCATGGCCACGCCATAATTATTTCCATCAGCTGTTGCACCCGCGATGCACTGGGTGCCTGGGCATACATAGATGCAACTTCCCTTTAAGGTGAAATACGTATCATGTGTGTTTATAATGAATAGCATTTGGTACACTGGGTGTCAGGAGGTGTCTAACGAGCTCAAAAGTGCCGTCTGCACAATGTCTAACGCACGCTGAAGCTGAGGGATATGGGGCGCCAAGAAACGTTTCGATCAGAGTGCAATTTTACTAAAGGGTGCAGTAAAGCTTAGTATAACACTGCTCTATGTAAACTAAGTGCACCCCTCGCTTTGGATTAGCCTTCTCTGAATCCTCACACAAGGGAGTTAATTAGCGCTCGAAAGACGCCACGCAAACACAACAACAAAGACCTGAGTCGCCTACGGTAACTCTCACCTGGCATGCGAGTAAAGGCAAGGTACGTAAACTCCACCAGAGGTGCATCCTACAGAGCGTCATATGACGCCATTCGCAAAGAGATTTCCATCTGCACATAGGGTGCCAGATTACATCCTGCCTGAATTCTTGTGACAAACGAAATTCTCAAAAACAGCAATTGGAGACAGCTTAACCTCTATCTGAGAATGTTCTTTTGAAGGCAGTCGCACCCAAAGCAAAACTTTTTGGCAGTAATTTTTTTCACTTTACACTTGGTTACATCTTTTCGTTTATATATTTCTATGGAAATGTATCTCTGCCGCGGAACATCTTTCTTTCACGACCGTTTTTCCCCCTTCTGATACACTTGAATTGATCCCCATTTAAAAAAAATGAAAGCATATACCTATGCCCCTCACATCCTCGCTAGCATGTGTCCGTGTCCACATTGAATCAAAGTTCAGTAATTTACATCATGGAAAATAGTATAGTCCTCTCGTCTAACAGGTAAGTCTAATCTGTATTCCACAGCAGTCTATCTATCTGTCTGATTATGCACTTCAAATAAACAAATACAGTCTTCTCTAGAGCTCTCTAAAATACAAACAATGATGATAAAATCTTGCCGATCGTGTCGA
>JABMCL010001062.1:25000-27500 GCA_018857735.1 Alviniconcha marisindica
TACAATTGTTTGTTTCAAGTTTCAAACCGAATGGAAAACAAGACAGAATTGCCAGAAAGACGACAAAAAAAGATGTAAAAAGTGGAGGTCTAAATATTCCATATATTAAAACGTATATTCTAGCTCTAAAACTCACATGGATAAAAAAAGTTAAAGATATCAAACCATAAATGGAGAAATGTTCCGATGGAGTTGTATCCATTTCTTCATCAATTAGAGTGCCCTTGCTTTTTCAACCAAACTGTCAAAAAAAAGTTCCTTCTGGTCAGACGTCTTCAAAGCTTATGGAATTTTCTTTAGTAAAGTGAAACCAAACTCGACATCTCAACTTCTTTCTGAACCTGTTTTTTATAACAAAAATATGATGATCGGAAACAAGATGATCAAATACACACAGTGGGTTGACAATGGAGTGTACTGTATCGCTCATTTTATAAAAGAAAATGGGCGGTTTCGCACTCTTGCAGAATTTAATTGAAAGTTTGGCATGACGGTTGATTTCTTGACTTTTAATAGTTGCACCAGTTCAATAAAACATTATGTCAAGACGTCTACGATACTTATTGGTAATAACATGGCAAATGAGGTAAATATCTCGCTGAGTACAATCTACTCTGCACCAAAGGGTACAAGGCTCTATTACAACATTCTCGTAAACGACAACTGTATGCCAAATTGTTGCTTGAAATGGAATGAAAAACTGAAGTCAAATATTTCTTGGAATATAGTTTTCATAAAAGTAAAAAAAAATAAAGATGTAAAACTTAAATGGTTACAAATGCGCATTATACATAGAATAATAGCTACTAACATAGTATTAAACAAAATGGGAGTCACTGCTAACACTCAGTGTGGCTTCTGCAATGACGAAAAGATAGCATTGAACATATGTTTTGGAAATGTGCTTGTATCAGACGTTTTTGGACTTCGCTGGAAACAACATTGAAAGGAAAATGTGAGACAGCGCTAAATGTAAAATTTACACAAAATCTTGTATTGTTTGGAACAGAAATAGACATCAAAACTGACACAGTCTTTGACTTAGTGATACTTCAAGCTAAGCAGTTTATATACAAATGCAAACTCGACAAGTGCTTGCCAACTCTCTCCTGCTTCCTTCAACAACTGATGCTGAAATACAAAATAGATGAATACAATGCAAAGATCAGCGGCGAACTGCCCACCTTTATCTTGAACTGGCTCTGTTATAAGCCTATTTTGAAAACAGAAAACTGATAACCTCAGGGCATATGTAGTTATTTTAGATTTAGAATATATACACATGTGACAGGCAGTCAATCACTCATTGTGCAGGCAAATATCTGTCTATGAAGTACTTTGTCCAACTCTTTGTCTGTATGGATGTATCTTTTTGTCTATTATGTATGTATGACATGTGCATGTATATTTGTATACGTATGTTATCCACTGTTGGAACGGGTATACTGATATGTTCTATAATTGTGTTATATTTGTTATATTGATTTTTTTTTTTAAAGTTTCAAACCGGACATTAATCTGGTTTTGGGATAGATGACAAGCAACGCTAAACATTGTTCTTCAATGCATTTACTTAAAGATCATGCATGTGAACAGTACAATAAATTGTGTGCAGCAGTTTATTCTTTTTGCCCCACTGTTGTTTCCTTGACAGGACTTTGTTTGTCTGTCAGACTTGTTTAACACTGTTGTCTCGGGAGAGGTAGCGACTGCACCGTCATCACCAGAATAATTTCCGCACTAAGATGGGCAGAGATGAAAGCCGTCTTATGTTTCGTTAACCCTTTCACTGCCATGCTTTCCGCGCCTTCACTCGGAAAACGACCAATTATGTTGCCAAATTTGAAATCACTAAGCCCCCCCCCCCCCCCCACCCCCCACCCCTCCACACACACACACACACACGTCCCCTCCCCCTTCGCATGAGCACGTGAAAGGATGTCTACCGAAATGCACAGTACTGGAAGTAGATTTGTTATTATACTGTTTGCAGGCGTGTATGTGTGCACTTTTCAGCCCGGACGTTTTACAGGCTGGGGCAGTGAAGGGGTTAATTGTGTGGGGCAAAGTGTCCACAATCCACAGTGTCTGAAGAGACAAAATGGCCAAAGCGGGGAATCGAACCGACGTTCTGTGCTTACAAGCCTGCATGACGCCGGCCTTACCGCCAGGCCAAACCGGCTCACCACACGCCATAAGTTCAATGTTGCATTACGACCACAGATACCTACCTTATTAGGCTTATTAGAGACGGGGAGTCCAGGACGGCCACTTCGACCTGTCCCTGAAAAGGGAGCGCCGTACATGATAAGACTTACCACAAACTTTGAACACCTTCTGAGCAGAAAACATATGGTAAAGCAATGAGAAAAAGTAAAATACAACAACAACAAATTCAGTATCATCACAGTTGGTGCACGGTTATTATTTATCCTCTCTCTCTCTCTCTCTCTCTCTCTCTCTCTCTCTCTCTCTCTCTCTCTCTCTCTCTCTCTCTCTC
>JABMCL010001062.1:30000-35000 GCA_018857735.1 Alviniconcha marisindica
TTATGACGTTGTGTTCCAACAGCTCTGGAAGTGGGCCAGGCATGTACACAGGGTATAATTATGACGTTGTGTTCCAACAGCTCTGGAAGTGGGCCAGGCATGTACACAGGGTATAATTATGACGTTGTGTTCCAACAGCTCTGGAAGTGGGCCAGGCATGTACACAGGGTATAATTATGACGTTGTGTTCCAACAGCTCTGGAAGTGGGCCAGGCATGTACACAGGGTATAATTATGACGTTGTGTTCCAACAGCTCTGGAAGTGGGCCAGGCATGTACACAGGGTATAATTATGACGTTGTGTTCCAACAGCTCTGGAAGTGGGCCAGGCATGTACACAGGGTATAAGTATGACGTTGTGTTCCAACAGCTCTGGAAGTGGGCCAGACATGTACACAGGGTATAATTATGACGTTGTGTTCCAACAGCTCTGGAAGTGGGCCAGACATGTACAAGCACCTCAACCAGCGCCCCCTGCGTTGCTGGCGCCATCTGTGACAAGAAAACAAAGACGTGCCTTTGTGACGATGCGAACAACTTCCAGGCTTCGGGGGCCGCGTGCAGTAAGTTCGACGGACAAGCTTAACGTACAGGCTGTACGATCAACTTACTTTGAAGGGCTCTGTGCAGGTTTCATTTAGCTTCACTGAGATCATTAACAGGTTGGGAGACAAAGCAAGACAATATGATTAAGCACTACCGCTATTCGTTGAAGCCATTAACAAAGCAAATGAACATACAAACATATACACCAAACGTAACGCTTGGATATGAACAGAGTGGGTCCGTTATAGGGTTGCAGTTGGACACAAGATGATGCCGAAAAGTCAGTCCGGTCGGAGAGGACAACAGCAGAGCAGAGGATGGTGACAGCGAGGAATACAGTTGACTGGAGCAATCATTAATTGAACTGGGATTATTGGAGTTCTGTAATTTCCATGTCTTTGATAAAAGAAGAAGAACAAGAAGAAGAAGAAGAAGAAGAACCAAACGACGCTGTTATGTGTCCGTGTCAAGCTAATACCCAGAGGACTGAAAATGAAGCATTATTTTCATTTGCTACTGTTAATGTCCATATCATCTATAAAGACAAAATTGGAAGAGACAAATGGAATGTACGAGTGTGTGGTGTGTCATCGATCTGCAATTCAAAAGTCTTTAATTAATCACTTTACGAGTTGTGTTTACATAGAAGCCAATACATTGTTTGATTCGTACATGAGCATCAGTGACGTCATTTGACGAAAACGCATCGAGAGGTACAAGCCTTTGTGAGGTACAAAACACACGTAAAGTTAAAACAACGCTAATCTCAAACAGTATAAAACATGCGCACATTTGTCGCGAAAATACCTATCTGAAGCAATAAACAGACAGATAAAACACTAACAAACGATGACGTGATGGAATTTGTCTACTTGCTGTTATGTGAGGTGCGCTACAATAGTAAGTATTTTCCTCTAGCTGTCTCTGCTCTCTAGTTCAACCCAACAGATGTTGATGATGATCTGAAAACTTCAGGCTTTACCATGCCCATGCCAGTACCTGTTAGGGTCATTTCGTTCCGTTTTCCAGAGCGTCTTGAGAGATACCAAATTTAGCCTGTAAACCCGAAAGTTGTATATCCATATCTTAATATTGAATAAGAGTCCACAGTCTGTTTGGCTTCGTGTTGATAAATAGACTGATACTGACTGCAAACACTAAAATCGGCAGTGTCGAACACAATTGATGCTCTGTTTAATACATCTGAAGCAGACTTAGAAAGCGAATCGATGCGACTAACACCAGTTTGTTTTTCGTCAGCAAACCTAGCGCTGCCGACTCTTGTGAATGACTTTTTCCTTTGCTTTTGTTTTTCAGCTTGCAAATCTGGCTTCACTTCATCTGGATCCTTTTGCCGTAAGTCTATTTGTCCACGTTTCAAACAGAAGCATACCATGTCTTTAGAAACATGTTTAGGCGAGCCCATGGCAAGAGTAGCGTTACTTCCGTGTTAGAGTATTACTGGATCTCTTGCTTCGGTTTTTAGTGCGCTCTTTTCATTTGGTAAGTGGCATGTTTATGTGTTTTTAAATAAAATCCTTGTTTTGAAAATGATACACACTACGGTGTTTGCTCCCGTATTTGGAATGAAATGTTATCAGCTATGGTCGTATCAGTTTATCAGTCTCTCTTACTTCAGGATTTTTCTTCTTTAATTTAGTGTGCTGGAGTGTGTGTATTTTGTTTTGTATTATGCTGTGTGTATGTGTGTGCGTGCGTGCGTGCGTGTGTGCGTGCGTGTGTTTGTGTGTGTGTGTGTGTGTGTGTGTGTGTGTGTGTGTGTGTGTGTGTGTGTGTGTTGTGTGTGAGAGAGAGAGAGAGAGAGAGAGAGAGAGAGAGAGAGAGAGAGAGAGAGAGAGAGAGAGAGAGAGAGAGAGCGTGGGTGTTGTGTGTGTGTGTGTGTGTGTGTGTGTGTGTGTGTGTGTGGAGTAGAGAGAGAGAGAGAGAGAGAGAGAGAGAGAGAGGAGAGAGAGAGAGAGAGAGGAGAGAGAGAGACGAGCAGAGAGACGAGAGCAGCAGACAGAGCAGCAGACAGACAGACAGCAGGACAGGCAGGCAGGCAGACAGACAGACAGATAGCAGCAGACAGACAGAGACAGACAGAGAGTGTGCGTGTGTTTTTGTGTGTGTTTGTGTCTGTGTGCATGTGTGCGTGTGTGTGTGCGTATGTGCGTGTGTGGTGTGTGTGTGTGTGTGTGTGTGTGTGTGTGTGTGTGTGTGTGTGTGTGTGTGTGTGTGTGTGTATTAACAAACACGTCTATAAAAGTACGTGTGTGTGGTGTGTAAGCAACATTATAGGCTGCACCCTCGTTGCAGCTTTAATCTGCGATTGAAGGGACGTGGAAATCCAAGAACCATCCATCCATTAAAATGTTATGGAATAACGGCTTGATTTGACCGGCCTTAACGCCAGCCTTCTTCACCTGTCCATCTGTTTGACAGTTGCGCACGTGGGCGGGTTCTGCTCATCAAAGGACAAGGCGGAGGTCTGCGTGAGTGGCGCGTCTTGCAAAGACAACCCCGACACCACCACCGCCATCGACTACTCCTGTACCTGCTCCGGCACAGCCATGTTTGATGGCACGTGCAGCGCTGGTGAGACTTGTTTCCCCTGTGATAAAAATGATCAGACAGTGAAGATGAAGAAGGAAGAAGGAGGAGGAGGAGGAGAAGAAGTAGTAATAACACATAAACGTATACATGATAATAATACTAATCAGGAGAAGAACAGTTGATGTGTATGAATAGGGTAAGTGTAGTGTGTGTGTGTGTGTGTGTGTGTGTGTGTGTGTGTGTGGTGTGTGTGTGTGTGTGTGTGTGTGTGTGTGTGTGTGTGTGTGTGTGTGTGTGTGTGTGTGTGATGGAACATAAAGCTTTGGGAACTTATAAAGCATGGAGCCCTGGAAGATAACGTGATTGGAATATATAACTGACCACATGTTTTCGAATTACGGTTTAAATGTTGCATTACTCACTGTTTCAGCTTCTGTTGGCTCGGTGATCTCCCTTGCTCTGCTGATCGCTGGTCTGCTTGTGACGTCACACCTGACGTAAGCTCCAGACACTCTCGCACATCTCCACGTCTGGCCCGAGAAAGGACGATACCTTGCAACTAGCCTGCATCAACGAACATTGCTTTCCGACTTCACTAGCTGATTTTAATATTCATCACGAGGAAAAACCAGACAGCACTGATAATATATCTTGACGCGTGGTTGTGAAATGCTATTAAATTTTGGAATTGATCACGTCAGCTATTAATTAGGCACCTTTATCAGTGACTCTTTCGTCAAATTTTGTTTACGATAAATACGTTTCAATGTTTTGATTTTTTGTTAACTACAATAAAACTTCCGTTAGACAGAGAAGAAACCAAACGTAACGCTTTTGTGTTTGGTTTTCTTTAAAATTTTGTTTTGTTTTTGTTTTTGTTCTTGCTGAAAATTCGTCAAACCGGGATTGGAAAAGCCTTTTGACCCGAGGATCGACCGAAGAAACAGTGTCTCTGGTGGTATTCCACACTGTAATCAACTAACTGAACGTAAACCTTTTTTTCTTTTCTTTTCTTCTTCCTCTTCTTTTTCTGGCAAAGGATCAGCGAAGCGGAGCCTTCATAGAGCAAGTGAAGAAGGACCCAAACAGCCGAAAACATCAACAAAATCAAACAAAAACAAATGTAGGCGGACGCATTGTATCGAACTCTCTCTGGTCAGTTGACCTACTGACGCCGTCCACATATCATGTGATCATTATTATTTTATTGCAATATGCTTGGCTTTGACCTTCCTCGAAGTGAAAATTAGTTTGGTACTTTTAGCCTTTTCTCTCTGTCTCTCTCTCTCTCTTTGCCGAAAAAAATATGTTTGTTTAAATGTTGCAGATAATAATTTTATATACAAAGACACTTGTTCAACTGTTGCAGATATTCGTTTTATATACGAAGCAACTTTATTGTTGTACTTCTCGGCTTTTAGTGAACTGAGGTTCGCTGGTTTGGACCTGCATCATTGACAAACACAGAAACAGAAAGCGGCCGGATACTGAACATGCATTAAAGATGTTATTTCCGTTTTTTTCAAAGTATACAGAAAGCTGACTTTCCATTATAAATTTTACGCACATACAGAAATACAAAGCCAATAGTAAAAGAAAATTCTTAAATTTGGAAGAATCCAACAACAGCTGAAATCTTTTCTACTCTTTAAAAATTATCTTTTAATGCGAAACATATCTTTACATAGCCATCCCCCAAACAACAAAAACAAACAAACCACAACCAAAAAGAAAAGAAAAAAGAGAGAGAGATAGAAAATGTATATATATATATATATGTAAAGAAAAAAAACAAAAAAAGAAAACCCAGCAAAAATACAAAACAGCACAGTATAACACGTACACACACACCACCACACACACACACACACACACACACACACACACACACGAGCACAAGA
>JABMCL010001062.1:37500-60125 GCA_018857735.1 Alviniconcha marisindica
GATGTTAACTTCATATTTGTCGAATGTTCATTTTACTAGTTGAATATGGTTTAGTGCGTAGGAGTGATTGTATAAACTGTGAGACATGTCATTTCTGTTTTGATCCTGCTTTTGTATGGCCGAGTCTTGGGCGCGCACTTTCATTCTGCTTGTAAACCCTTTCCGGGTCTTTGTGCGTGTACCCGAACTGGCCGGTGATGCGCGTCAGTAGCGGCAACCAGGTCTTTGTCTCCGTTCACTAACCGAGCAGACAAATGCAGCCAGATCAGCAGCTTAGATTCTTGATACGCTACCCTTGACGTTGTTCTCATAATTATATGCTCTGCTAGTCAGTAACAGTGACATGCTGTAGCCCTTTTGTACACGCGTTGAGTAACGAGGCTGGAGCCGGTCAGTTTATGACTGACTTCCTCCCGCTCACGGCGTGGTCCCAAGTTCCACCCGTGTCACTGTCCGTCTCGTTGTGTGCTTAAGTGGAACTGTGTAACAATTATTATTTGATGCTTCGGCATTGGTCTCAGCTTGTTCCTAATATGTCAACCGACATCCGAGGACATTAAGCAACACAACCGGACCATCAAGATCAAGTCCCGCAAAAGACTGGCAGGACGGCGCATTGAGTGGCAGGCCTGATATGGCGTATCCAGTTGCCAGCATGGTTGACTTAATATCCTAAAGTGACACGCGCTTAAACATCTATCGTATGTTCTTTGTTGGTGGCATCAGGCAAGATGTCATTTTTAATGTGTGCTGTCGCCTGCTCCTTGGTCGCTCTTAAGCTCTTGAATAGATTGTAGCCGGTATGAAGTTTCCTCCTGCCGATACATATCTTCGAAAAAAAGAAGCATTGGCTTGGCTTACTTGTTGACACGCTTGACTGACTTCGGCAGTGTGTGTGCGCGCGCGCGCGCGCGCGCGTGTGTGTGGTGTGTGTGTGTGTGTGTGTGTGTGTGCTGAGGAAAATGGATACTGGTTTTAGCTGGGACAGAGGTGTTGTAAAAAGAGGAAGGTTTTTTAATTTGTTCTGAAAACTGAAAGAGTAGTGATCAAGGGGGAGTTAATTAATTCAAGGGAGTGAATTTCAAAGGTCCAAAGGTCCAAAGTAGGAAAAAGAGCGAAAGCCTTAGCCCTTGCGTTTGTATTGATGGATCTTCAGTATACAAGGATCAGGAGACGAGCGAAGCGTACGGGACGGAATGTCGACGGAGACGCATAGGGATGGATATATAGAAACCAGGACACATCGAAACGGGGACACACAGACAGACATACAAAAATGGGAACACACACAGACGGGAAAATATAGAGACTGCGACACGGATTCGCGAACACATAGAGATGGGGATTCACAGAGATGGGATCGACACATACAGATGGAGACACAGAGAGACTGAGACACACATAGAGATGAGGACGCACAGAGACAGGGAAATATAGAGACGGGAACACATAGACACGGAGACACACAGAAACGGAGATACATAGAGACGGGTACACATAGAGACAAGGACGCTTAGAGACTGTGACACATAGAGACGGGGACACACATAGACGGGGACACATAGAGACAGAGACGGGTAGACAATTACAGAAACAGAGACACATAGAGACGGGGACACACAGAAACGGAGACACACACGGACGGGGTCACATAGAGACGGGGACACACAGAAACGGAGACACACATAGACGGGGACACATAGATACGGAGACACACAGAAACGGAGACACACAGAGATGGGGACACAGAGACAACAGAGACGGGTAGAGAAACAGAGACACATAGAGACGGGGACACATAGAGATGGGGACACATAGATACGGAGACACACAGAAACGGAGACACATAGAGACGGGGACACATAGAGACGGGGACACACAGAAACGGAGACACACAGAGACGGGGACACATAGAGACAGAGACAACAGAGACGGGTAGACAATCACGGAAACAGAGACACATAGAGACGGGGACACATAGAGATGGGGACACATAGGGATGGGGACACACAGAAACGGAGACACACAGAGACGGGGACACATAGAGACAGAGACAATAGAGACGGGTAGACAATCACAGAAACAGAGACACACAGAGACGGGGACACATAGAGATGGGGACACACAGAGACGGGGACACATAGAGACGGGGACACATAGCGACGGAAACACATAGCAACGAAAACACATAGAGACGGTGACACAAGCGTTGTCTCTCTCTCTCTCTCTCTCTCTCTCTCTCTCTCTCTCTCTCTCTCTCTCTCTCTCTCTCTCTCTATATATATATATATATATATATATATATATGTAAAAAACAACGGCCTCCGTGGGTGAATTGAACTAGCATTCATCAAGCGTAGCAGGGTTTGCGTGTTTCTGCAGGTATTCGGAACCCCGCCAAGCAACGTGTGTCCACTCACATTTGACAGTTGTTGGTAATGGATCTTCTTTGCCAGTCACCCAGCACGTAGGCCCTCCTAGGAAATGAATATCCCTCAGCAGGGGTACCCACAAAGCCGCTGTTATTCGCTGTTTCGCTCTGTGGGGTAAGATGTTGTGCAAGCTTGAATAGGAACTACAAACCAGCGCAAAGCATGTTGACAAGTTCGCACGGTCAAAGTCAGTATTTTGATTTGTTATACCCATGCCTTTGCAAAAAGAGAGTAGCATTTTCAATAGTGAGAAATGTTGGGTATGACACACAGATCCATTACAATGATAAACATTACTTGTGATACACAGTGAGATTTTTCATATAGCTGTTCATCACTCCAGGGTTTGCTTTCACAATAGGATAAAATTAATGTAGATGCATAACAATCTTTTTACTTAGGGAAGGGTTTTTCCATATTCACATTTGAGTTAATGCAATATTAATGGCATTAAAATACATGTGCAATATTCAGTTAGGATTTTTTTTTTAAAATTTGTGTTGACTCAAAATCAGTTGTATATGCACTGAAAAACTGGAGCTGTAAAATAAGAGTGGACATACCTTATGAAGTAAAATACTGAATACATTGTATCATGTATATGGGTATTGGGACTGAGTTGTGTGGTATCTTTATTGGAATGAAGTATCAGATAAATTAGCTAAACAATGTGCAATGAAAAACATGTGTAAAACATCATACAGTAACCTACTACGATCATCTCAGGAGATTATTTTAATACTTGAGAAGAATGTGTATAAACAAACTGAAAAAAGTGAATTTGCGATACCTTCTTGTTCGAGGTATTTGGCAAGAGTTATCTACAAGTTACGTCTAAATACATGGAACACTAAATATCCACAGAATGTGACATGTGTTTGTAACAATATCCTATCTGTTAAACATATACCACTAGAAAGTCCTATTACAACAGAGTTATTTCAGAAAACTAGATACGACTTTAGTGCTTGCAACAACTTAAGAGATATTTCGTATAATATTGATATTATCAATTCTATTGTTAAATTGATTGTTCATAGTCCTGTAGGAAAGCTAGTATAAAAATGTGTGTGTGTGTGTGTGTGTGTGTGTGTGTGTGTGTGTGTGTGTGTGTGTGTGTGTGTGTGTGTGTAATATCACCTCGATGTGAACAGACATAAATAAAACACTGACTGACTGATTGATAACAATCTGCACAATAGTACCAGAGAGTCTGGTCTTGCTGCTTGATGGCGTTTACAGCCCCAAAATGAAATGTGTCAACTGATTGAAGTTTACAGCCCCAAAATGAAAGGTGTCAACTGATTGAAGTTTACAGCCCCAAAATGAAAGGTGTCAACTGATTGAAATTTACAGCCCCAAAATGAAAGGTGTCAACTGATTGAAGTTTACAGCCCCAAAATGAAAGGTGTCAACTGATTGAAGTTTACAGAAATGAAAGGTGTCAACTGATTGAAGTTTACAGCCCCAAAGTGAAAGGTGTCAACTGATTGAAGTTTACAGCCCCAAAATGAAAGGTGCCAACTGATTAAAGCTCACATGTCATCAGGGGAGATCACATACCCGTCCCTAATAAGCCTTGTGGTTTCTGTGGACGTTAAGTACCATTTTTACTAGGGGAGATCACTGGGGACAATTTTCAGTCTCTGGAATATGTGGTACAAAAGGTGGTACTTTCTCTAATTTGGTTGCACAGCTTAGCGTGCCAAATTCACAATAAACAAATGTCCCAACTAGTGGCCTACAGCGGCAATATTTGTGTTTGTTTCATGTAATGAATGTGAGGGTTGACAGTTAGGACGACGCTCAGCCAGCATAAAGAAAGCCATGGTTACCATGGCAACTTTTATGGAGCATAGCAGGAGCAATGTCATAGCGTCCCAGTTGGGGCGCTGTATGGGAGACTAAGAATTAGCCACCGGCACCAACTCTGCTGGTCACGTGCTAGCGTCACTTTGGCTGGAACCACTGGTCAGCTGAGTCTGTCAAGTCTTTTTCCTGGTTCAACCTCCAACCTCAACCTACCTCCTGCACCTGCATATTTACAATTATGTTTGTCGCAACAAAATTATATTTTCGCGACAAACACGTGTTTGTCGCGACAAGCATACTTTGTTGCGACAAAAGACGTGTTTTGTCGCGACAAACACGTGTTTGTCGCGACAAAAATGATACTTATGGCAGCTCCCGCCAATGATATGTTTCAACTACAGTTTGCCATGTCGGGGGCTACTCACACCTCAGTGTTAAGTTTTGTCCAAGGGTGAGTCAACACCACACGTTTCAGCCTTGGTGCAGTGCACCTCTGCAAACGGCTTTGAAACCTGAAGGGTATATCACATTGTTAATCAGTGTGACCTCAGCCAGAAACCAACCTGAATCATCCATACAAACTAGTCTGCATCGGAAAAATCCAGCCAGACAGGCTTATATCAGCGCTATTAGTAAAGAGCTACAACGTATGAAGATGGTTTGGTTAGTTAGTTAGTTGGCTAATTTGTTTGTTTGTTAGTTTGTTAGCTGTTTAGTTCATACCTTGAGCCCAGTCAATCACATAGGGTTATATCCATGGACCTGTATATACTGGACTGCCAGCTGCGCGCTATGCGCGAGAAACGGTTTTTGTTTGTTTGTTTTTTCGCGCACTAGCGGTCTCTACGGATGGGCCACATCAGGTGTGTCCGTTTGGAATGGCGGACTGACTGAATCGTCTGCACTGAGCGTTCAGTATTTACACCGTGTCCTTGATTAAGAGGAAAATATGTTTAAAAAAAATCATCGGTAGCCACTGCTACATCGTCGGTAGCGCTTCATGGCTTGCCGAAAGCAGATGCGGGCAGAGGACCGAATACAGAACCAAGAATAGCGAAGCCGGTTGCTCCATTCCATCACTCACATTGGAAAGCAGTCAACAATCTTCTCCAGACATTTCACCGAAGACTTCTTCAAATATGGTAAGTTCTGAGTTGTTGATAATTTCTCGTATAAACTGCTAATTAATACAGCTATGTGTCAGAGTGAAGAGAGAGACCATATTTTTGACATCAGGGGAGTAGTGTAAAAAACACAACAAAAAAACACCACACTGTGTTCATTACACTGTGTGTGTACTGTTAATTAATACATTATTCACTGAATTTGTTCAGATTTAGAGGTGGTAAACTGTTAGAGAATAATGACTTGAAATTCTGAAATCTCACTGAAATAGATCTATAGATATATATTAATCTAGATCAAGGTGTGCAACTAACATGTAAATCGGCAGAATAAGCTGCTGGAGAAATCTGCATAAGCATAAAAAATTCCTTCCTTCTCTCTGTTCGCTGCAAAAGTATACTCTAACCTTCAAGTTGTATATCACATGTACTTATTCTTCACTACACATCTCACCCCCAATGCTTTAGTGCTTTGACCCCAGTCAACCACATAGACTTATATCAGAACTATCAGTAAAGAGGTACAACGTATATGCAGAGGGTTTGGTTAGTTACTATGTGCTTTGAGGCCAGCGAAACACATAGGGTTATGTCAGGGCTATTAGTGAAGAAGCACAACCTATGCAGATGGTTTGGTTAGTTTGTTTGTTAGTTAGCTAATGCTCTGAGCCCAGTCAACCACATAGGGTTATATCAGGGCTGTTAGTAATGACGTACAAAGTATGCAGAGGGTTTGGTTAGTTAGCTAATGCTCTGAGCCCAGTCAACCACATAGGGTTATATCAGGGCTGTTAGTAATGACGTACAAAGTATGCAGAGGGTTTGGTTAGTTAGTTAGTGCTCTGAGCCCAGTCAACCACATAGGGTTATATCAGGGCTGTTAGTAATGACGTACAAAGTATGCAGAGGGTTTGGTTAGTTAGTTAGTGCTCTGAGCCCAGTCAACCACATAGGGTTATATCAGGGCTGTTAGTAATGACGTACAAAGTATGCAGAGGGTTTGGTTAGTTAGTTAGTGCTCTGAGCCCAGTCAACCACATAGGGTTATATCAGGGCTGTTAGTAATGACGTACAAAGTATGCAGAGGGTTTGGTTAGTTAGTTAGTGCTCTGAGCCCAGTCAACCGCATAGGGTTATATCAGGGTTATATCAGGGCTATAGGCGAGTTGGGAAAATAGGAATGTGAATGGACCTGGAAGGGAGACATTATGGGACAAGGAAGAAATGTCTAGCAGTCAGCTAAGCAGGCGTGGCTATATTCTAACCTACTCCATATTGTTAAAGGGAGAACTTTTGTCAGCTTTGTGTTCTTAACACATGGGTTTAAAGTACGGGGCTAAATACGTTAAATGTATTCAAGTTTGGCTCCAATAATATGGACCGTATTACACACATGCGTCTATTGTGCCACGTGTATCTATCCTTCAAAGCATAGGACTAACAGGAGATCCTCCTGCTGCTGCCGCTTCTTCGGCTGCTGTGTTGTGGGGGGTGGGGTGGTGGTGGTGGGGGGGGGGGGGGGGGGAAGGGGGGTGCTGTGTGTGTGGGCGTGGGGGTGTTGTGTGTGTGTGTTGGTGTGGCCGTGCGCGTGTTTGTGTGTGTGTGTGTGTGTGTGTGTGTGTGTGTGTGTGTGTGTGTGTGTGTGTGTGTGTGTGTGTGTGTGTGTGTGTGTGATAAAAACATTACATTCGTCATTAGAATTGTATGGCTATATAATATTATGTACATCGTTTTAAGGTAAACGATTTAAACGTTTTGTGAACAAACTAACTGTTCGGTCATGTCTTGCTTTGTTTGACATTTTGTTTTTAGTCTTTCAACCATAAACGTATGTGAGTATGCCAAGAGCTGTATTTGATTGTAGTCAAATCAGCAATAAGCTACATCTGACAGGTGCATTTATTTTTAAAAAACAACAACAACAAAACAAACAAACAAACAACATACCTTATGATCCCGAGTTCCACGAGACACGTTCAGGAACCGAGGCTAAATTTGTGTTGTTTGTGTGTTTTTGACTCATTTAACGCATCAAACTGTTGAATAAATATTACGGCGAGTGTGGTCGGCGTGGTAATCTTGGTACAGTGGTAATTTGTGGTTATGTAAGTGCAAGGTAAATGTACTTGCTGGATACGCATAGTCATATATTACAAAGAAGGATGCTACTGGCTTTGGAAGATGGTTGGCAGAGACGTTTGCTAGTTCCTGGATTTAAAAGTCCCGTCCACCGCATAGGGTCCCTTCAGGAAGAATGTCACAGTCTCAGTTGTTCTACACCACTTCAAGGCAAGGTCACCATATCATAAGAACCAGCTGAATCACAGCTCTGGACACAAGACCGTCGCTAACGCGACCAGTTCATGGCACGACAAGCACGTCTCGATATTTAGGCCTACATTTCACCTGAACTACCGCGGACATTTTCAACGGAGGAAACCCCAAACAGCAATATGCTCTATGTAGACTCAAATGAGGTTAGAACAAACAGTTGTATTTTTGGAGCCTGTTTCTATTCCGCGGGCAGTCATTACACGAGGACCTGCAACAATCGGTTGTGACGACAAGCAGGGCGACACGTTTTATTCCGCGGAGCAGCACGGCAAAACTGCGTTAGCCTCAACTAGTGCAGTTAAAAGTAGGGCAGGAACTTGAATCAAAAACAGACAGACAGACAAACATACGTACAAAACAAAAATCTGAATGTGAATGGATCGGGAAGGTCGAAATTAGTCGTAATGAGGAAACGAGTGACAATGGTCAGAGCATGCATGGCTATATTCTCACCAACTCCACTCAGAAAACACAGGACCTTTCACAGCTGTGGTGTCTCACTGCTGGATAACAGAGGATACTTATGATTGCTTGAATTTATTTCATTGTTCTTGCCTTGACTGAAGCATGAGCATGATTCAATGCACAAGCTTAACAGGCTAACTGTCGTCTAAGAGGATTGATTACGAGGCTATAATTGCCTCAGCTCTCAATCAGTCTTTGCCGACAATTTCAGCCGATTCTGCCCAGCTTCAGGCAGTATGAATACGCAGGGTGACCGTGACAGTGACGACCCCAGCGCTTTGTGTTCTGCAGCCACGAATGGCACGTGCTTCTGTAAACCTTAGACTGGAACATGGGGGGGAGGGGGGGGATAAGTACGGTGTGCGTGAGTCTACCGAGCTTTATCTGCATCAGCCATTTTGTTTGGAACTGACGGTTTCTTAACTGGATTTTAACGTCCTGTCAACGGCACAGGTCATCTCAGGACCATCACACTTTGCAAATGTACATTTCAAAACTCCTGTCATAGGTAAACCCTTTCTCGAGTCACATCTACAAAATCGGCCCATACACAAACGTAAAGCAAAACATACATACAAAATATTCAAAAACAAATTTCCGAATGTCCCCTCGATATTGCCCTTTTTAAAAAATTGAATAAGGCTGGGGCATGTGTGTACCTGCTTTACATCACAATGTATGTGTGTGTGTGTGTGTGTGTGTGTGTGTGTGTGTGTGTGTGTGTGTGTGTGTGTGTGTGTGTGTGTGTGTGTGTGTGTGTGTGTGTGTGTGTGTGTGTGTTGATCGAAATCTAGAAGAAGGAGAAGAATAAACCAAACAATTCTCTCCAGTAGGCCAAGCATGCATGGCTATCTATATGGAAAACACAACTTTTCGTATCACTAACACAGTTCTGGGTCACAGATTAAGACGCAGCAAAGTTAATAGCAAACCATGTCAAAATATTCAATAATAACCGCGCATCAGTGTTTACGTCTGATTAATTTGCATGAGCATTTGCATTTCCATTGTTTACAAAAAAGTATTCAACTATGCTATTAGTGTGTTTTAAAAGTACGTAGTCACAACAGACATCTCAATACTTTAATCATAGTAGACATATCATTAGCTTTCCATCATACATGCCACTTTATGATGTAATGCATTTATGGGAACGCAGCAACAGCACAACAAAACATAAATTTCAGGGAGAAGGAAAGGTTGATACTGTCATGTAAATTTGCTGGAAATGGTTAATACGGCATTGCAAGAAGACCAACTCCAGGCTTGCAAAGAAAACCCCTTTGTTCTCACAGAGGAACAGGTTCGGTTCTTCTGCTAGTCACTTCTATGGTGACACGTACGCTCCCGTTTTCAGGGCTAGTTCCCATACGGCTGATTGCACCTAACATAAAGAAGTGAATCGGACCCGGAAAGGGCCCTCTACTTCTCGTTGTGTTCTCTCTGAAGGGAACAGTGTGTGTGTGTGTGTGTGTGTGTGTGTGTGTTGTGTGTGTGTGTGTGTGTGTGTGGTGTGTGTGTGTGTGTTGTGTGGTGTGTGTGTGTGTGTGTGTGTGTGTGTGTGTGGTGTGTGTGGTGTGTGTGGGTGTGTGTGTGTGTGTGTGGTGTGTGGTGTGTGTGGTGTGGTGTGGTGGTGTGTGTGTGTGTGTGTGTGGTGTGTGTGTGGTGGTGTGGGTGGGTGTGTTGTGTTGGTGTGTGTGGTGTGGTGTGTGTGTGTGTGTGTGTGTGTGTGTGTGTGTGTGTGTGTGTGTGTGTGTGTGTGTGAGTGTGTAAGCGTGTGCGCGAGCGCGTGCGCGTGCGCGAATAGCTTTCAAAGAGTATCGTTTACCCATTAGTTGTAAAAGCACACACCGTACTGATCTAGTTCATCGAAAAGAGTGCGTTACTCTCTGGTGCAGCTAGATCTAGTTATTTCCCTTTGTAGGCACGCTTTCATTATATACCGCCGAAAATTAGGGAATTGTATGCCATCTTGTCGTTTCTCTTTGATTTTGTCAGTGTATACACATACGCGCGTGCACTCGCGCACACACACACACACGCGCGCGCATGTTAGCGCCTTGCGGTTACATTATGAACACAGTATCCTCTTTGATCTAGACATCAATTAACATGGGTGAGTTTAATTTGCTTGAGGTTTAAGAGCGGTGTCTCAACGGAACTCGTTCATCAGTGTTATCGAAACTGGACATTTAACACCCAGTCTACCTCGGAGGTCATATCAGAGCACGATACAAGTCATTAATTAAACCTTTAAAGGGCCAGACGCAGAGCATTCTATGTCAGGAGAAAGCTGGTTGAATTGACGCTCAAGAACCAGCCAGTCAGAAACGAGAAATACACAGAAATCCGCGCAGAAAGCAAAGCCTGCAAAGCTATATATATATATATATATATATATATATATATATATATATATATATATATAATATATATATATATATTCTGCCCGAATACCGGCGCAAAAGAGAGAACCTTTGACAGTTTTGATGAATTTAATTTCTGCGTCCGCGGTACCCCAACGATAGAACTGGTAATCTGTCGGCACACCAGAAAATGCTCCTTGAGTTAAGACGTAAGTTTAAATAATGCAATTGGCATTGTTCCCATACCCGGCTATGACTGCAGGATGCCACAGTGATTCAGGCGGTACTAAATCAGTGCCAGGAATTTCAGCCGATTCTGCCCAGTTTCAGGCAGTATGAATACGCGGGGTGACAGCTGGTGACCTTGACGACCCGAACGCTTTGTGTTCTGCAGCCACGAGTGGCACGTGCTTCGGTCAGACTGCTCTGACTGGAACCGAGCTGACTGAATGCGGTGTGTTTACACTGTCTTTACTTGCGTGAGCATTTCTTTCTCCTTTGAACTGACTACGAGTATCACATCGAGGAAGATTTTGATTCTTCAGACCTAACGCCCAGTCTGGTCCCCGTAAGGGGCCACCTCAGGGCAAAGCACACGTCACCAAATCATAAATCTGGCTCACAGCTGTGGGCACACACAGCGCTGTCAACAGTAAATTAGTTTCTTAGTATTTGTATTTTAACGTCCGGTCAGCTTCACAGGCCTACCTCAGGACAATCCAGCTATGCTACAAAAACAAATATGCATATATATCAAATGCACATGTCAAAACTCTTGTCATAATCAGCTATGTGAATCTTTCTCCAGCGAAATCTTACAAACTTATTCAAGTACAAAAGTAAATTCTCGATGAGCTAGTCCCTTCAATATTGCCCTTGTTAAAGACTCATACGAGGTAAGGGCATGCTGGTATCGTCGACCATTCCGTCTGATTTATGGATATAATACATATAAAAATTAAAAATATTACAAAACATATCATGGCAAATACCAGTGCCACATGGCTGCACGAACCGCCTACCAGTTATAATTCCTAGGTGCTCAACAAGAGCCATACAAAATATATCTTATTAAAAAATAGAGAAGAATTTGGGGAGGGTGGGGGGGGGGGGGGGGGGGGGGGGTCTGGAGAAAGGTCAAGGCACTAAGAGCAACAGGACTAGACAGAGAAACAAGAGAATAGACAGGAAAGGGGAATCAAACGACAGCCCTGAGATTCCGAACAGGATTGTGATACCATGGCAAATCCACAGTTTTATATACAGCTCCACACATTAACATCTTTCACTAGCGGGGAGCGGGGATAGCTCAGTGGTTAGAGGCCGGGTTAGTGATCGAAAGGTCGCGGGTTCGAGTCCCAGCAGGAGCGGCGGGAGAATTTTCTTCTCCAGTGTCAACTTTGTGTGCTGACTCTTATTTCAGTATCCGTTCTACCCCTGGGTTATCGCGGTAGCACGTAAAAGACCCCGGTCATTCTGCCGAATGTGCAGGTGGCAGAATACAGCTAAAAAAGCATGCACCCTATGCATTTGTGGCTTGAAAAGAAGCAACGTTAGCACAAGCACAAACAAGTTAGGAGTAAGTAAGGAAGAAAGTAGTCTGATATTATAGCCAGGGCCCACTGAACCGTGTCGGCTATATCAGCACGAAACACCAATAAAACTCTGATTAACGTTTCATAACTACACAAAGCTATAGCAGATTCACAGTTTACAAGGACAAAACACGATCCATTAAGTCACAAGCAAACACCAAATTCAGTACCTGTAACGATGCCCGTGTTATCTGCAGTTCCACGCATTATCAGCTTTCACCAGTAAAGGCAGGGCAGTCTGCACCCTCGTTATACCTAGCACCTGCATACACTGCTTGCGACAATGAGCAGAATGACCCTTTGGTTTCTGTAGGCTGTGCGGCCGTCGGTCTACTGCACTAGTGCCGTGAAACATTGGTGACTAGTAAGTAAGTAACTTGGTGTTTTACGCCACGTCAGCCATTGCGGTTATATCAGGGCGACATTGAGGATTTGGAAAAATAATGCACTTCAGTTAGTGGACCGGCTAGGCAGAAGTTAGAAGGGCGCCCCTGGTACTAGGAGGAAAAATAATGCACTTCAATTAGTGGACCGGCTAGGCAGAAGTTAGGACACCCGTGGCACAGGACTTCAGCATGCCGTGAGTAACACCAGTTCGTCAATTTCCATTTGCGATTTAAATTTTACGTTCTGTATTTTTTCTTTTCTTTTTTAAATTCGAGTTGATTCATCTACCATGGTTTAGTGTGGAGAAATTAGTGCAAAAGAGCATTCTCGCATAACCCACGTGTGACCGTAGAGTTATGACTGGTGTGTGATGATTGGCTGAAACACATGTGAAACAAAGTTAACAAAACTAAGCCTACTGCTCTAGCTAAAGAATTGTCAAATTAGTTCGCCCCCTTTATCCAAAAGACTGCACACGGAAACATGTATTGAGCAATTCACTTGAATCCATCACCAGTTCGTACAGTTGTAAGATAACAGTTCAGGTTGTTTGTGATGACGAAACTGACTACGAGCCAAGAACCAAAGCAATCATTCTGCGATTTTTCCATGCGGGCCAAAACCTATGAACAACCATCGAATATGTGCAGAAAAGCGCAGTCTGCTAAATGTTGCTTTTGGAGATGTCACCCATGTGGCAGACCGCTTCGGTTCAGCTGACGACAGTGCTGTTCACGTTTGTCCACAGGTTTTTGATCTAAACTGTGCACCCACCACCTGATTCTTTTCAACGAAATGTTTTCCTGAGCTACATGTACGTTTAAACTGTTTCTGACTTGGGACCCTGAGTTCTTTGCCTTTTGCGATCCGCCTCTAGAAACACACCAACCAGGTAAGACACGTACTAGTTGAATGATGTCTGCATGAAACGAGAGGGTGGGGATTTCGAAACGTTGGACCCCCGAAGTAATCTCCCCCTCTGTTCCTGGTCGCGTATCAACAGCACGCTGTTCTCTGGCGCACACGTGTTGGACACCGCACAGTCCCGAGCAGCTTCCCGTCTTGCTTCACGTCGACTTCATTGCGTACGCCGAATAGAACGTTGTCATGGTGTGACACGGTCCGTCCGCAGATTCCAAATTGAAGTCTGCGAGAGAAGAACAGAGAAAGAAAACAAATCATCACCGGACAGACCTGTATGACGTTGGTAATTTACGCATTGATCTACTACAGTTTAGCTGTCGTTCTTCTCCATTAATACTGCCTGACAAAAGCACCAACAGAACAAAATTCATTAACATTATCAGGATCAGATTTTTGATAACCCCTCTGCTCTCTGCTTGACATTGATCTGGAAGACCTCAAACGGAGTGAATCTGATGGGGGGGAAAATGGAAAGAGAAAGTCGTACTCCCTTTGTAAAGAGCTTATTGCAGCGATGATGCACCCAATAGGCTCTTTACGAAGGGAGTACACCTTCTCTTTCCATTTTCCCCCGTCAAATTTACTCTGTTTAAGGTCTTCCACATTTAAATATAACGCTTACAGTTAACTACTTGCTTGTTGTTGTTGTTTTCTTTTTTCTTGACAGATTTGTTTTCTGATTTATTTATAGATGAACACGAGTGGGTCCATGCTGATGGATCTACGGCTAGACTATGATATGGATTAGATAAGTGAATACACTGTTTCTTGACAGTTTGGTAGTCTTTACAACTCTCTCTGTCTCTCTTTGTCTGTCTGTCTGTCTGTCTGTCTCTCTCGCACGCACAAATACACACACACACACACACACACACACACACCACACACACACACACACACACACACACACACACATACACATACACATACACGCAAGCACGCACGCACGGACGGACACGCCACACACCACACACACACACACACACACACACCACACACACACACACACACACACCACACACACACACACACCACACCTAACACATACAAACACACACACACACCACACCCCTACACATACAAAACCACACACACACACACACCACACACACACACACACACACACACACACACACACACACACACACACACACACACCACACACACACACATCACACACACACACATACACACACACACACACACACACACACACACACACACACACACACCACACACACACACACAACCACACACACACACGCACTCTCTCTGTCTCTGTCCTCTGTCTGTCTGTCTGCTGTCTGTCTGTCTGTCTGTCTGTCTGTCTCTGTCCTCTCTCTCTCTCTCTTCTCTCTCTCTCTCTCTCCTCTCCACTCTCTCTTCTTCTTCTCTCTCCTCTCTCTCTTCTCTCTCTGCACCACTCACCACACACACCACGCACCACACACACACACGCACGCACGCACACACACGCACGCACGCACGCACGCACGCACGCACGCACGCACACACACACCACCACACACACACACACACACACACACACACACACACACACACACACACACACACACACACAGCGTTCCTTGCAGTGTAACTATTTGCTTGCAACGACATGACCCTAAAGTGTTAAATGTTTGTTTGTTTTAGTTTTTCTGTTGTTGTTTTAACATGAACTACAGCTTAAAACATTTGACACAACGCTAAAACAGTGCTGTAGGACCCGCTCTGTATCGTGTTAAAGAAATCGTTGCCTTTTTCGTGAGTCACGTTTTAAAGTGGAAGTCGATGACTGAGTGTGGGTCATCTTTGAAAAATGCGCCCAATGACAATAATGATCAATGTATCCATTTTGGATTAGGAACTGATGTATTTTTAGCTTAGTTTTTTTCCGCACAGGAAATATAGTATCGCTGCTAGCTTTGTATTTTTGACCATAATATAGTATAGAATACAATAATAATTATTATAGTCGGTGGATAATCTCTCCTGTGTTTCCAGGACGTTTTCAGCAGCTGCTGGTACTGTTGTTTTTGTAATTTTTCACGCATGCATTTCGGTGCTGCCTGTTATTTCGGAATACAGTCGTTTTCGTCCTCTGTTTCAGCATAAGCTAACTTATTTTATATGCGTCATAAGTCTACTCCCTGTCTAAACAGCACTGCCTGTGACACGGAATTAATTTACCTGTGCGATTTTTGAAAGTATAAGCTTTTATTTATTTTTGTTATTATTTGTTTTGTTTGTTTGTTTGTTTGGTATAACGTTGGGATTATTTTAGCTTCCATGGACACTTCAAAACAACGCAGTAGACATCAGATGCTAATAGGGTAGAGAAGACACAAACCTGATAATAACAATGCTTTAGTAGCGTCATATCCCGAGACTCGAAATATGAGATCACATAGACACACTGACACTGACACATTTCAATGAATATAGGCCAACGGCCCCTTTCAGTGGGGGAAGAAGAGACTCACATGAGCCCGAGCATAGTTACACGTGATAATAACATGTACACATTATTACATGCATTTTCATATTTACACACGAGTATCTATTTTCCGACCAAATATGTTGTTCAAAGTATATGATAACATACTTAGTAGGTTTACATACAAAACACTCCCTGGTTTATCAACTTATCTTCCAATCAAGAGGGCACTTCCATCTTCGATGTTCTTAGATTAAATGCACAGACTAAAAATTTAGCCACATTGAAAACGGTCTGCTGAGATTTACTATTCATAAGACTTAGGAAATGACTTCTATTATCATGGGCACTTGCTTTGTCTGGCAAATATTTGTGCCTTAAGAAAACGTACACTGGACATTCAAGCAAAAAAAATATTTCTTTTTCTTTTTCTAAAAACACAAAATGGGCATGCTACATTACGCGCTGTTGGTGAAAAACGGTGTTGATGGACATTAATCTGGGATACACCCATTCTGAACTGAGCAAAAGCAAAAAATGTTCACGTTAGAGAGAGAGAGAGAGAGAGAGAGAGAGAGAGAGAGAGAGAGAGAGAGAGAGAGAGACAGACAGACACACACACACACACACACAACACACACACACACACACACACACCAACACACACACACACACACACACACACACACACACACACACACACACACACAGAACTTACACTCGAACTCAAAAACCTTAATACTCAAGGATAGTAATTTTAAGTCGATTTGGACCTATCTAATAGCCAGTCCTTGCTATACTACAAAACCAAATCAGCACGACTATACTACAGACAAATATAAGCATGAATAAACAATCAGTTTCACAGATTTCCTACAAATGTGCAGAAACATCGGAATTAAAAACAGTTCATGGACATACATGTATACACCTTTTTTTGTTTTCTTTTTTCTTTAGGCAAACATGTACTTGAAGCAAATCAGTCCAAATATGACGAAATGTGATTCTCAAACATATTTCTTGTGCAGATTACGTTTTAACAAGAAATAAAAATACAGGATTTTATATTTTGAAGAAAGAAAGAAAGAAGAAGAAGAACTGAAACAAGAATGACTGCTAGCAGTCTAGAACAAGACCCAAAGACATAAACGATTCAAAATAACGCTTATTATTAGGACACAGACACACACTCTGCAAATTTTTGCGGTAATCCCATTCGTCAAGCGACAAAGCGACACTTAAACAACAGTTATACGATTAAAAGCGATGAAAAATCAGATGAGAAAGGAAGTAGCTTATCTTCTGTTTGGTTGAGTTGTTCTCTCAAGCAAAAGAACAACTGAACTAAACATGCAGGCAGTTTATCAAATTTGACACGGCCGCAACACGGCCCTGTTCCTGTCAGGATGACATTGTCGGGATAATTTTTGTGGATAATAATAATAATAATAATAATAATAATAATAATAATAATCCGTACTCACAATGAATGCAAGATGGAAGTAACAATGTTCTGTCAGATACAAACACACAGCATCATGATGTGACGTCGATTTTCCTGCCCTGGCCAATGTGTGCCCTTAGCACAAAGCCGTGTGTCACGGGCAATGAAAGCGCATTATGCACAATAGATTATGCCCCAGTGCCATCATCATCATCGTCACCATTTACGTTTCTTTCTTCTTCAGGAAATACATCATATTCTTGGTTACTGTCATTTTGAACTTTCTTCGGCAAAATTATTATAATCAAAAATTTAAAAAAATCTTCGGTGGTCTCTTGCTTCACGAACTGCAAGGCTAGCTATGCATTTTAAGCACCCTCCTTTCACTCTCATCCCAAAGGTGAGAGCTGCATTGTGTGAGCTGACGAGTGTATTGAAGCCTTTATCGGACTCTATCTTTGTACGGCACACTCGGACACGACTATCTTCGGACTCCACTGAAAACAACCATGCACCGCACAATAATTCACTTGACTGGTTTCGAGCAAGGAATGAGGACTTTTTCTTTGGATACCAGGCCTGATAAACATACATGAAATAAACCCCTGCTGCACACGAGAATTCGTTGTCACTGCAACAGGTTTATAGTGTATGTGTGGAGTGATGGTAAAGCTATTAGAGGTGTGCTTCTCTCTGAGTGCGTGTGCGTGTAGTCTGTTTGGGTGACCGGTGGGGTACGAACGTGGCGTGATGCAGGGTGGGGTTTTGGTTGTGCGGATCGAATGTGGACCGCTGTTTGTTGCCACATTGACACTTAATTCTGTTGTCCTGGTGGAACCGGTTCTTAATGACATGCAATCCCGCCTACCAACCAATGACATCGTTTCCGACCTGGCCCCACCCCACTCTTCTTGACAACGCGTTCCGTCACGCCTTCCCATGCAACACGAACGACGAATATAAAAGAGCAGGGATAGTTTTCAGTCCTCATTAGCGAGAGGCATCTCGAGTATTGAACGACATTTCAGAGGTAAAGAGACACCGAGTGTGTCTACAAACCTGCTGACAGCAATGAGGTCTCTGTGTGTTTCAGTTGTTGTGACCATCGCCGTGCTGCAGCTTACCTTCACAGGTTAGATCCGTGAGTCTTGATAAAGTTGACTGCAGTGGCAGGTATCCAAACTCAGTTTGTAGTAACTAACATCATCGTTGGTCGGCAGCAGGCTAGACCGGGAAACCATATAATTATGGAGCCATGGCCACATTGCGTCAAAGCCGTTAATGTAACGTCTAAACAACTGTTGTTTTCTTTTCATATTTTGTCTGTTAGAAACTGATTGTACACTGACTGTATCTTTTGTGCGTGTCTAGACGCTGCATCATCAAGACCCGACAAACTGACTGGTTTGACACTGTCAGTGCTGTTGTGGCTGTTTACAACTCTCTGAACAGAACCAAACTGGGATAACAGGCTGCGAAACCTTCCGTGCGCGAGATGAAAGTCAGAACATGTCAGGTTGAACTGAACCCCAAGTTCAGAGCCATATCCTGAAGGGGGCAGGCTGGGTCAGCTAACTTGGGTCACTCGATCACACACGCCACGCCGCCGGGTTTCCGGATCTTTTTCTTCTTTGGGGCTCTTTTAGATGCATTTTAAAATAATCCGTCCTTTTAAACAAGAAGCTTTGGCGCAAAAGACAGGCTAGCACAGAACACACTCCATTAGTAGTATTCATGTCAATCGCGCAGACACATTTTGTGTTTAACTATTCCCTGGCCCAAAGTGCCCTAAGTGGTGACCTAAACTGCCCCGACCCCGCAGGGGCAGGTTGGGCCACATTGGGTCGGTTTGATCAGTCGTCAAAGTTGTTAAAATGGCTGAAGGTGCTTTTTATTCCTAGGGACAGAAAGCTATTTCTCAGTGTACAGAAAGTGTACAGAAAGCTATTTCTCAGGCTAAACTTCTCGTATGCTTGAAGGATATTTCAAGAACATGGTCCGCAGTAAACGTTTCGCGATTGATCGTCCCGTAATTCTATCGTTTTGCTCAATGTCTTCAGATGATATCGTCCCGTTGATATTATCTCCATTTTATATGGTTACATTTTTTTTTTAAACAATCACTAACATTTGCTTTATGAGCTCATTACCGAGTTGTGCCATCTTTTCCCGCGCTTCATTTTAACGTCACCAGAATGTCTTTGACGTCATGGATACAAAAATCAAGCAGCTGTTGCATACAGGTCACAGAAGAAATGCGTGTGGATTGTATTTTTGCAGTCGAATGAACTTTTGGTGACGTATGGTAGCGGTCTAGAAAAAATTAAATAAAACCTATGTCGCTGCAAAGTGTACATTTTGGGATCAAGTCTGTGTTTTCAGATGCGACCTTTTTCGCTGCAAAGTGTACATTTTGGGATCAAGTCTGTGTTTTCAGATGCGACCTTTTTCGCTGCAAAGAGTACATTTTGGGATAAAGTCTGTGTTTTCAGATGCGACCTTTGTCGCTGCAAAGTGTACCTTTTGGGATAAAGTCTGTGTTTTCAGATGCGACTTTTGTCGCTGCAAAGTGTACATTTTGGGATCAAGTCTGTGTTTTGAGATGCGACCTTTGCCGCTGCAAAGTGTACCTTTTGGGATCAAGTCTGTGTTTTGAGATGCGACCTTTGTCGCTACAAAGTGTACATTTTGCAGGTGCGGGGGCGGCGACAGGCGACGTGGGCGCCACGTGTTCGACCGGTGACCTGTGCACAGACATCAACGCCTACTGCGACACCACCGACGCCAACAACAAGGTGTGCAGGTGCAACACGGGCTGGGTGGCCAAGGGAGCCCTGTGTGGTAAGCTTTCAGACGTACGTCATTTTAACCCTTTCCCTGCCAAAGAACATGGGCTGTTGATGCAAATTCATCCAAGGAGAGGAAGACAATCTGAAACAAGGCTGACTGCCGGCGTTGACCTCGCGATCACGAGCCTGGTATTCATTTGTCATCGTTTAACTGTCGTTTTGCTGTTTTGAACATGGGGCTTGCCCCGGACATTTGCACATGATTTGTATTGTCCCACTAAAATTAGCCTTCTTCTTAATCTCTGCGTGTTTGGGTCCCATCAAAGAAGAGTTTCGGAGATGGATTCAGACACCCGGAAACTTTTTTTTTCTTTCAATTTTGCTCCTCCGCAGCATACATGTAAAAGTCCCAATTCAAGCTGGACGTCACATGGCGCCATACAGGCAGATAGGAAACACTTCGTCATTGACGTCCCATAACGTTATACGGGCATATATCAAACATTTCGTCACGGACGTCCAATGACGTTATCTAGGCAGATGGGAAACGCTTCGTCAAGAACGTCCCGTGACGTCATAAAAGCAGATACGAAACAATTCGTCAAGGACGTCAGGTGATGTCATCAGGACAGGTAAAGGGCTAAATCTTTCAGCAAAACGTTATATGCAGCAGAACAACTGGTAGCGCTGTTCTTGCGGCTGCTGCAGTCCAAATTTCCAAGAGAACCTCAGCAAAGACAATGTACAGCTTTTGGAACAAAATAGACAAGTGTATATTGAAATAAAACAGAGAAAGGGATGGAACGATTATCAGGCCACCAGCAAAATAGATTGGTGATGGTGAGAAAAATTTAAAATATTTGTGCAACCTGGAAAAGAGACATTTTGTACAGAGGTCCATGTGTTTTATACAAAAAGACAATGAAGAAATTATTAACTACAGTAAATCAGTAACCCGTGGAGCAAAATCCTTTTATGAACAGCTGTATGTCTCGAAGAAAGCCGATATCCTAGATGAAGCTATACTGATGAAAGTTAGATCCTCCAACACTGACAAACGAAAAGAGAGATGGTTTAGAAGGGCTATTTTATATACAATAGTTTTCAATACCCGTTAGGAATTCAAATACTGACAAAAGCCCTAGATCTGATGGTTACACAGCGGGTTTTAATTTTTTGTTTAAAGATGCATTTTTAATTTTAAACTTTTTTGTTCAATAAATTATTGTTTTGAAAAGGGGGAAATGGCAACAAATCAAAAGCAGGGTGTAATAATATGCATGCATTCCGAAAGAAGTTAAAGATAAGAGTATTTTTGCTGTTGTTGTTTTTAAGAAAAGAAAAAAGAACAAGATTACGCTGCTAAACATACCCTACAAGATTGCTTCATCTTCCATTGCGCTCCTAATAAGCTTATACATGAAGATAAGAAAGGAATTCTTAAAGGGCAAATTACTGCAGAAAGTATTAGACTGTCATGAGTCTAGTCTTCTTTATTCAACCAAGCATCATGTACCTGACCTTCTCTTCATGGCTGACTTTGAAAAGGCATTTGACAGTGTGGCGTGGTCATTTATATAGTACAATATAATACAATACAACTTTATTGCCAAATGTCAATACAACTGCACTAGAAATGTTTTGTGGTGCCAAGTACACTCATCGCACATTCACGCCAATCATGAAACATCATTAGATTACAACAACAGCAAACAAACATTCAGGTAAAAAAAAGTCATTGAGAAATCCCATTGACATAAGCTAAGTATATCATATAAAAGTCGTCTTTTCAAGAGGTCCCCCTCTTAAAAAATTACTGTTCTAATCAAAGGAATTATAAAAATTATCTACAATAAAAGGAATTATAACAATTATCTACAACAAATTAATTAACCCTGCCGGCTTACTCCGCTGCCCACTTTATCACCCTGTTTTCCTCCCATCATGACCCTGGCCCCTCCAAGATCCTACGCCCCAGAAGCATCCCCGCCTGGACTCGGCTGACATGGGAGTGGGCCCAGTGCAACTCGCCCGTAGACGTCACTAGCCTGTTACACCTAGCTCCCCCCCCCCCCCCCATCCCCGGCCCCACCTCGAGCTGCAACACAACACGTGTGGTTAGGGGAAGCTACTCTGGACAAAGCCGGCGAGGAAAGCAGACGGCATTCGAAGACGGAATTAAAAGCTAGTGTTTGGATATCTTGACTACCATGAAGACAATGAATGTTTTACAGCCGTAAGTAAAGGACTATAACAGTCACTGCGAAGATTAAGGGTACACTAGAACTCAAACTTTAGGGTAAGACTACGTGCAAATGCAGTTGACCCTGAGGTCATGTGAGAGGCGAAACTATCAATGTGTCGGGGTATATAGGTCACATCTTTTGCAGATCAAAAACTATGAACACCGTCAAATTAAAATAAAGTAAAACTCGCACTTTCATGCACGATCATCGGCACATGCTGCCCCCAGCACTTTCTGCACCCACATAACAGTAAAACTGGCCGAACAATGA
>JABMCL010000976.1:0-57791 GCA_018857735.1 Alviniconcha marisindica
TTTTTTCCAACCTCTGGTAATATAAGTAAATTGGTTTTTTAAACGCCCAGCAAACCAGTGGGGGTTTTATTTTGGGGGGGCGTTTCCCTCCTCTGGATTTTTTGATTACTTTCCCCGTGTGGGGTGAAGTTGTGTCCATTGGTTTCGGGGCCGGGGTGTGTGTGTTTTCCGGCCACTTTCCCACATCACAAGTGCTGTAGTGTTTTTTGTAATTAGTGGGGTTTCAAATTGTTTTTCCCAAAAACTACTCCACACCACTTTAAAAAAACCTTTTTCCCCCACACCACACGTCTTTTCCCATCACATCGCCCAAAAGAGGTTTCATTTCACACCAAACCTTTACGTCACACCATTCCACCCCCCCACCATTTATTGCACATTCCACATGTTAAAACCCGCCCCCCAATCTCGCAGAAAATTTTTAATGTCGGCAACACATCGCCCCTCAAAAATCCCATTAAAACCGAAAAGTCCTCCCCCTTTTTCCCCCACCACCACAATCTCGAAGTAACAGTCCACTTTTTCCAACACATTTTTCCACATCCAGAACTATTCTACCCCTACGCCCCACATTCAACATCAAAAGCACATTTCCCCCACCACCATTTTCCCCCAAAATCGCATTACCCCAAACCCAACATAGGGAAAATCGCAACACTTTGCATTTTTTTTTTTCCATAAATTTTTGACCCCCCGGGCCCACAACAATCGAAACAGCACTTTTGCATTTTGCCACTTTCCCTTGCCCCCGCCACAAATTTCCACACCCCCCAATTTCCCCGTATCGTAAAACTTTTCCAAAAATCTTTTTTATGGAAAACTTTTTCACTTTAAAAAGGACACCACATTCCACTGACCCAGGGCCAAATATTCCACTTTCACACTTTTTGGGCTTTTTCGGGTCGCTTTTCCACCAGGGTCAAAAAATTGGCAACTTTTTCCAAAAAATCACACCCGGCATATTTCCAAAATCACAAAAATTTCCCACATCGCACCATAATTTTTTCACCTTAAAATGGGTTCCACCAAATATCGGCAAAAACCATTCCACCCAAACCCCACATTCCACCTCAAAAAACCACGCCATGCAAAATCCCCACATTCAAATATAAATTACACACCGCACTACCCCAACAGTACACATTCCACACTGCATTTAAAACCATCTTTTCCTGTACTTTTCACCCCCACCCATGTCTAATAGGGGCTTTCGGGGGCCATTCCACTTTCAACTGGGGTATTCCACCCACATTTCACATCCTTGGGCATCACAGCAAAAACCACCATATTCCACATCTACCACACCATCATTCCACTTTCCGCATCAACTTTCTCATGTAAACATTGCAAAAACTTTTCACACTTACCACACCTTTACCCGGCACCTTTTTCCCACATCACGGGGCCACATTAGGTTGAAAAAAGGCACTTTCAAAACCTTCTGGCATTGCAAAACTTTTTGCACATCACCCATGTGATGTGGGGTTTCTGGGGGGTATTTTTTTATGTAAATGTATGGTGGGGGCTGGGGCCGGACTGATGTGGTTTGGTGTGAAATATTTTTGGGAGATGGGAATGTATAACACACGGGGCCAAATCGGCATCTCGCACCTCGTCACTGCATCATTCCACTCAAAAAAAACCATCTCCAAACCCTGAACTTTCATTCCAAACCACACCATATTCCACGTCAAAACAAATTCATTCTTCACCATATCAGGGCATTTTCTATCACCCCAAAGCACCTCTGCAGCACACTTCCCCCACTTTCCCAATACCATATTTCAAATTTAAACCATTATCGGCCGCTTTGAACCCCGGGCACCTGAAAAACCCCATTTCACAATATGAAACCACGTAACGGCCACATTCCGTGTACTCCCAGGGTCAAATTTCAGATCAAAAACCCATAATTATTTTGGGGCCACATTATGCAACGCCCCCAATCGCCACGTCTCGCATCAAAAACAATTTACCACAAAGTGACATTGCACCGCTTTTCCACCTTTCTCCACATCTTGGATAATTGCATCAAACCCGTGATCGCATTTTGAATTCACAGCCCACGTTTCAAATAACACATCGTACACCACCCCCATTTTTACATCCCCACCACATCACTTTTTTGGGCCATGACGCCCCTTTCCCACTACCACGTATCGCGCCGTTTTCACAGCCCACACAAAACCTCATTTTCCAAACTTTTGGGCCACCAACCCCGTTTCCACATTCCAGGGGAAAAAACGGGGCCCAAAAAAAACACCCCTCCTCATTCCAAAACCGCAAAAAGGGTTCCACATTCCCCTTTGCAACAGCCCAACACTCAAATTTTTCGTTCCACATCGCACAACGTTCCACTTTTCCCAGGGCCAAGACACACATCCATTTTAAAACACTAACCATTTTCCCAATAACCCATTCCAAGTTTGAGAAAACTCGTACAAATTTTGTGATCCGTTTGGGTTTATTTTTCGGCTTTCATTCACATACAACCTTATATACCCAAACTAGTATTCAAACCCAACACAAAAATGGTGGGGGAAAGAGGGGGCAACTTTATTATTCATAAAGTGCCAGGAAAGTAATACCGGGGTTTGCCCAAACACTAATTTGTTTTGGGGTGGTGGTTTTTTTTTTAAAACAAAAACATTGCATACAAACTAAGACGGGTGAAGTGAACCTGCTGTGCTAGGGGAAAACGACTGCTTCTTTTCATCTAGTTCTTTTTTCTTCTCACCCCGTCAGTGTGTCGGGCCCGGGCCGGGCATGCTTCATTTACTGACGTTTTGTCGGGGCACAAAACTGTGGGGCCATCTGTTTCAGGGGTGGGTTAGTGATTAAGCCGGCGGCGATGACCGATTTAAATTGGTTTGCTCAGGTCAGTCAAGGGAAAAAAGGGTTTTTTAAACGGGGTAAGCGCAGTTTTCTTGCGGCTGGCTTAAAATAACACCGCGCATGGGGATCTTTTCTCTCTCTCTCTTTTCCTTCCCTCTCTCTTTTTCCCCCTCCCCTTTTCTCCTCCTTTTTCCCTTTTCCTTTTTCCCTTTTTCTCTCTCTTTTCTCTCTATATATTTTATATACATACATATCTACGAGGGGCCCCCACAAAACGCGCAAAAATTGACGGGGATAACGTGCCCTTTTCAGACTGAGAATGCCTTAAACTGCTCCCGTGATCGGGGTCGTATTTCCAGTTAAAGGGGTTCGTCTTTTTGCCACGGTTTTTTTTTCGGGGGGGCGCGTGCCGGGAAAAAAACCGGCTTTATGGTGCTGTTTTAGTAGGCTATAAATTATTCAGGTTTTTGGCTGGCCCAGTGGGGAAAACGGGTTTACACACAGGGGCCCTGTTACTGAGATTCCCCTGGGCTACCCCGGGGGAACCAAATTTTGTGACGTTTACGGGATATCGACTGGAGTAAAAACTAAAACAGAGGGCCCCCTCACCTTATTTTGGACCGAGGGGGCCATACACCCCCCTCGGGGGGGCAAAGCCACTTTTCACAAGTGGGTTCTTGGAAGATCGGAAATGTTGAGGAGTTTGAGGGCACTATCTGCTGGCCAAAGCCCTGGAAAATCACACGCATCATCGATTCGCCTGGAGGAAAAGAGGCGTGGGGAAAAGGAAGGGGCTTAAAACGATCTTTTCCCAGAACGAGGAGGCCCCTGGGCCGGGGGCCCCCAGAACAATGGTGTTCCACCCGCCATTGCCAAACGCAGGCCAAAATAGTGTAACTACGGGGAATTTCTGTTTCAACCCGGGGTGTGCAACAGACATTGTCCTTGTGACTCAGCACGGGCAGAGTCACAAGGATAATGCCCGTTGCACAGCTGTTGAGTAGCAACTTGAAGCAAAAAAGGTCCAACTTTCACAGCACAGCCCCACCTCCCGCTCATGATCTCTTCTTCTTTGTTGCTTTACGTCCACGGAAGCGAGATGGCTTATTAGGGACGGGGACAGAGTGGGAAGGGGACGAAAGAGTGAAGGCTCGACCGCGGATACCGCCCGAAAAAGAACGGAGAGACCGTGGACCGCCTCCAGAACAATGGAAGTGTTAAGGCGGTGTCCCCTCGACATTGCCCAGCGACTTGTGCACTGCACAATTGGCTGTTTCACTTGAACTGCTGTGCTTGGACAGAGTCACAAAGACAATGTTCGTTGCACAGCTGTTGATGAACAACTTGGACAACTCAAAGCAAAAGAAGTCTTTCTCAGCCCATTTCCACCTCCCTACTCATGATCTCTTCAGTCTGGGCTAACTTGAAGGTCCAGCTCCACCTCCCTCCTCTAAGATCTCTTGATCGGCTTTTGATCTCGCCTGGAACCTTCGTTCTGGCCGGTTAACTTGATATGAGGGTCCAGCACCACCTCCCTCCTCTTGATGTCGCCTGGACCCTGTGTAATTCTGCTGCTGTTGTGTTGCTTAATGTCCTCGGATGTCGGTTAACATATTAGGGACAAGCCGAGACCAGTGCGTGAGCATGACCTTTAATATCATGCTTTACGTCCACGGACTGCCGTTAGGACGGAAAGCCAGACAATATTTTTAATTTTTAATTTTTAATCTGCAAATAGTTTTGGGGTAATCCCCCTTTGTCAAGCTAAAAAACGACGCAGACATGACAGTTAATGGTGAAACACTTGATGAAAAATAAGGTGAAAAGCTGAGTCACTTATGTGTTTTGGGTTGAGCTATGGTCTTTGTTTTGCTGTCCAGTGTTTGTGAGACTGAAAACACACACACACACACACACACACACACACACACACACACACTTAAAAACTGAACGGAAAAAAAGGGGAAAAAAAGAAAAATGGAGAGAGAAAAAAGAAAAAATGAAAAAAACGCCGTGCGGCCGGACTGAGTGGCCGGAACCCTGGACAGGCCGCGGAAAAACACATAGCTCAATTCGCAAAAACAGATAAGTGATTTAGCTTTTCACTTAATTTTTCACCGTTTTTCATCGCTTAACTGGTCGTTTTGTAGCTTGACAAAGGGGATTACCCCGAAAATTTGCAGATTGTGTTTTTGTCCTCAGTACTGAAACTGATAGCCTTGTTCTTTTGAACCGAGTGCCGGATTGGATCCGTTTTAGTACGCTACCGGCGGTTGGTTCGAACTTTACAACACCGCGCTGAAAGTCTGTGAATCCTGCTGTTACATTGGGTTCGTAAAGCCGATTATCATGTGATTTTCATCAGACTCCTGTCATCAACTACCATCAACTTTAGCAGGAAGCAGACGTCACTTTTCCCTAGTGTCCGTTACTTGTTTTCAAACCTAGAGAGCACTGTTATTGTCGGAGCTGGGTAGAGCGGCGAGGCATACCGATCATCTTCACCCTCGTTATTTACACAAATGATAATAGAATCTACTCATTTTTTGATATTTTGATCAAGGTGAGTTTTCTGCGCTTTTCGCCTTTTAAAAAGTAATGTAGCTAAAACTGATAGCACAGGCAACCGGAGTTCCCGCCGTGTGTGCGTGTGTGTTGACTTGCCCTGGCCAAAACTTCTTTTTGTATTCTCGGGCAAATCGCGGGTTGTCGTTCTAACAAACGTTAGTGTCATTACTATGAAATAGCGTTTAACATGATCCAGAACACAGGTTGGTCTCGTATATTTATTTTACGGACTGAAAGACTAGTACTATAACTGTTGAAAGTCCGCACCATACTCATCATGGAAGTAGATGGACAGTCAGCCGTTTCGTAACTCGCGATTTACTTACTACCTGTACCCTTCGTAAAATAAAAGTAGCATCAGTTATCGCAATGCAGTAATCAAAATAGGTACAGGTACATTCCTCCTGCGTGTTTGATGCATCACTGTGGCCACTGCACAGCTAAGAACGTCGGTCAATTCACAATTATTACAATTTATCAGGGGACATTACTCCTGTGCGTTATTACTGCTAGTGTTATTGTTAAGCAGCCGTTCTATGCAGCCGTTCTATGTGGTGTGTGTGTGTGTGTGTGTGTGTGTGTTTAAGTGTTTGCCGCCCTCACTATTACGCAGCACAGGACATCTGTTTTTCCTTTTCATCCCAGAGGACTGAACCATAAGTTTGGTAGTATCAATACTGTGAACTATCAAGTATCGTAATAATATCATGCAGTTAGTGTTACAACAGCTGTAACTAGTGTAAGAGTAAGATTAACTTGGTGTTTTATGCTGGGCAGTCAACCAATACGGTTATATCAGGGTGATCTATCATGGTGCATGATCTGTAATAATTATTTATAATCTGTTATATATATATATATATATATATATATATATATATATATATATATATATATATATATGTTTCTAATTATAGAGTGCTCATGATCTCCATGAAGTAGCCTTCATAATCAATAGTAATAAATAGTATTGGTACACTTTTACAGTGCACTGTTGGGGGGTGGGGGGGGGGGGGGGGGGTGGAAGAGCTAAAAAGAAGAAGAAAAAAAAAAAGGAACCAGTCACAATGAAAAAATGTGTAAGACAGAATTTGAATGATTGAGTTGCGTGAATTGTTGTAAGAAAAGGTATGCTTTGAGATTGCTTTTGAAAGAGGTCAGGAAAGTGCTGTTCATTGTCAGACAGTGATAATTGATCCTAAATTTGGAGTCTGTAGCATTAACAAAGGAAACTGTGGAATCCATGCTGTTTCCTATCCATTAGATTTTATATGTTGTTTTGTTTTGTAAGAAAAGGTATGTTTTGAGATTGCTTTTGAAAGAGGCCAAGAAAGCATCGTGCATTGTCTGACAGTGATAACTGATCCTAAACTTGGGGTCTGTTGCATTAACAAGAGAAACTGTGGAAACTGGAAGCCATGCTGTTTCCTATCCATTAGATTATATATATATGTTTTTATTTTGTTTTGTTTTGTTTGACTTGTTTGTTTTTGTTGTTGGTGTTGTTGTTGTTGTTGCCTGAACATTGTTTATTTTGTACTTTGGGTCTGCTTTTATATGCTTTAAAAAAACATTGAATATTCCTAGCAGGTTATCATGAGCAGTCAGTTGCTTTCATGAGCATTTGCTCTTCTTGTTGATAATATGAACTATGTTCGTTTAGTTTTAACATAAAATTTCTAACAATTCTTGTAAAATGAAATTTCATGTTTTGCACAGGTCATCTGCCTGGAGGTCAGATCCTGTCTCACATGTAATCCACAAGGACTGTATTGTGCAGAGTGAAGGATGGAGTCTGTCAGCATCAAACAAGAACCACCATGGAATGACAGTTACGGCACCAGTATCGGTGATAACAAGGTTGGGACAGAATCAGAGACAGAGGGAAACTACAAATGGCAGTCAGCATCAGGCACAAACTCTTTGGCTGAACAAACTAGTAATGTCAGCAAGGTGGATGCTGATTCAGAAACAGCGGCTGCGGAGTTCCAATGGCAGCCGCTGACAGGGACCGACTACTCTTATGTCAAGTTTCCGTATCGGCAGAATATACAACAAGCAACATTGCATGGTGAGGTGGAGAGTGATCACTGTTCAGGGACAGGGATGGCTGTGGACAGTCCCCTCCAGGGTGAGCAGGAAGCAGGGAGCCAAGGCAAGGGCTGTGCAGATCAGCTCATCAGCCCAAGCGAAATCAAACAGGAACCATCAAGTGACGATGATCAGCAAGAACCATCAAGTGAAGATGACGCCAGTCACGTTAGCAACATGAAGGTACCTCCCTCTAAGTCTAATGCATTCTCACCCAACACTTTCACTGTTAGGCTGTTCAAATCAGAGCCCCTTGATCGAAGTGATGAATCGGACAAGACAGAGACAGAAGCGCAGCAACCAGCCACAGTGGGTGAAGGAAACAAGAGTGTTCCACAGGTGGAAGACGGCGCGAAAACAGGACTGTGGAGTGGGACTATAGGAGTTGTTCCAAATACGTATGGTGCCCCCAGCACATCTGATCGCAGCTTTGCAGTCTCCCCAGCCACACCACAGAAGACTGCAGATCAGTCAGCGGGCAGCGTGAAACCAACCAATGTGTATTATTCGCAAACGTCCAGAACAGCTCCCAAAGGGCCAACTGAGGAGCGACCGTATGCATGCGAGCAGTGCCAGGCATCCTTCACACAGGCAGTCTACCTCAAGAAGCATCTCAAGACACACAGCGGGATCAAGCCCTGGAAGTGTGAGCAGTGTGGCAAGACGTTCATCCGCCGTTCCCAGCTCTCTGTTCATTCCCGTTCACACAGCGGTGAGAAGCCCTACAAGTGCTCCCACTGTGACGCCACTTTTGCTCAGAGTGGTCACCTGCAGGTTCACACTCGAACGCACACTGGTGAGGAACTGTTTTAAAAGCCCTTTTAGTTGTTTTGCTTTGGGCAAAAATACCAGTCAAAAGGATATATATATATATATATATATATATATATATATATATATATATATATATATATAATAATATATATATATATATATATATATATATATATATATATTATATATATATGTAAAATATATAAATAATGCAAATAAGATTAAGACTAAGAGCTAGGTCTTGAGAGTTTTGACATTAAAATTTTCAGGAATGCACTTTTTACCAATATATATTTATATATATGGTTCCTCTTTCGCACATTGTGTTTTTGCAGTCAGACTGTGCAAGCAATAATTACTGAGCATTTCCTGCTTGGTGTTTATTTACTTTGGTGCTAAACTGCTAAACAGATTAAATGAGTCAAGCCAATCACAAGGTTGCTGACAGGAAACATGATAATTTCAATGTTTTCATGTCACTTACGAGTGCAGCAGTAATACCGAAATGAGTTTTTATAATCATAGTATTAGTCTATTACTAGTATTATAAGAATGTGTATGTTTCTGATGTGGTTAAATTATTCTTGGCCTTGTACAGTTATGGCTAATTTGACTCACGAACATAAAAAATAATAAATGCTGATCAGTGAATTCAAAAGACAAAATCTTTGCAGCTTAATATCCTAGTGAAAGCCTGTATTAATTTCAGTTCATCATTTTTATATTTTTATTCTGATTAATAAAATGTTGTTGACTTTAAGAAAATCCCATGGTAAAGTATAAGTTTGGTAAGTTGAAAATGAATGTGAGGTAATCAAAACAGCTCTCTCAGTGTGGTTTAGTTAGTAGTCGTCTTACTTCAGGAGTTCCTTCCTTATTTGATTATTGCTTGCTTGTGATGTTAGTGTTCCACCCTCTAATTTGAACCTTATAGAGCTCTTTGTGTTTCTTTTGTTACACAGGTGAGAAACCTTTCCGATGTGAACAGTGCGACTCAACCTTCACCACCTCCTCTCAGCTGCGGACGCACGTGAGAAGCGTGCACAGTAACCACAGGCCCTTCGAGTGTTTAGTGTGCGGCATGACCTTCAGCAGCCCTGCCAACCTGCGCGTTCACTGCCGCACACACAGCGGCGAGAAGCCTTACAAGTGTGACAAGTGTGACGCTGCCTTCACTCAGTCCAGCAACCTCAAGCAGCACTTGCTGCGACACACGGGATCCATGCCCTTCGTTTGTCAGTTCTGCGGCGCAAAGTTTGCACGCTTGGGCGCTCTGCAGCGGCATTATGAAGTGCATTCAGAGCAGGAGATGCCGTTCTTGTGTCTGGAGTGTGATGCTGCCTTCCCCAAACTCTCCTTGCTTCAGACCCATGTGAAGAAAGCCCACGGCACGGAGAAGACCTACAGCTGTGAGATTTGTTCAGCAACATTTTCGCAGTCGTGGAATTTGAAGCGGCATAAACTGACACATTCTGGCCTGAAGCCCTTCCAGTGTTTTCAGTGTGATGCGGCTTTCTCACAGCCATCTCATCTCAAGCAGCATCTCATGCGTATCCATAGTGAAAAGCGCCCAACTTTTGACTTTTCCGCTGATGACAGGGTGTTGTCTAGTATCCCTGTTCATAAAGGTGCGTTTCCGAAAACTAGTGCTCATGAAGGTGTGGATGTTTCATCTGGTACGTCTCATAGTCGTGCTCTCAGTATTGATGGCACATGCAACACCACGTCTCATGCTCTCAATAATGATGGCACTAGGGACACCACATCTCATACTCTCAACAACACCGGTGGCACCATGGACATCACATCTCATACTCACAACACTGGTGGTGCAATGGAGGCCAAGTTTCATATTCAGAAAGATGATGGTGTCATGGATACCACATCTCATCATACTCACAATAATGATGGTACCATGGACACCACATCTTGTCCTGACAATACTGGTGGCACAAGGGAGACAGAGTCTCGTACTCACGATACTGATAGCGCCATGGATCTCACAGATGTAAAACGTTCTCACAATACAGGGGATGATGTTGTATACCCAACAGCTGAACAAGACAGAGTGTGTAGTGACCCACAGAGATGACTTCTAACCATTCACCCCTGTCACTTTTTTTTTAGGTAGAAGGGACATAATTTACACTACTGGTACTACCCAGGCTGGACCCCTGCCTGTTTCAGAATGGACTGGACTGGGCGCATGTTGCTACGTCAATAGACAGTGACCCTGGACCAGACTTTCATCAGAGCTTTGATGTCATTGTTGCTCCAGGTGTGTCCTCTGTCTGCCAGACTTCCAGGTAACAGATGACATTGACTGAAGCTGCACTTGGCCATGCTCTGAAGCAGACTTGCAGGTAGCCAAGTGTGGCTTGCATCCAGTGACCAAGTGATGATGACCAAGGGTATAAACACAGCACCAAATGACCAAGTGCGAACGCAGTATCAAATGACCAAGTGTAAACGTAGCATCAAATGACCAAGTGCGAACGCAGTATCAAATGACCAAGTGTAAACGCAGCATCAAATGACCAAGTGCAAACGCAGTATCCTGCGCCGAGCACAAGTTTGGAATGGACATTTTTTGCCAGTGTAAATGTCCCCAGTGTCACACCCATCAGTCTGGTTTAGGACAGTGTTTATTATTAATGTGATTAGACTAGACACACAGACAGGCCCACCGCAGGTCAAATATTTGGTTGAGAGGCTGATTGGTTCTTGTTTGTACACATGGTTATGTGTAATGGAATAATTGTGTGTGTGTGTGTGTGTGTGTGTGTATGCATGCATGTGTGCATGCATGCTGTGTGTGTGTGTGTGTGTGTGTGTGTGTGTGTGTGTGTGTGTGTGTGTGTGTGTGCATGCATGCATGTGTGTGTGTGTGTGTATACATGTGTTTAATGTTTGGTAATAACTAATATGTTTATGATTATAAATGAACAAAATAATACAGTGATACGTTGTTGTTTTTAAAATGATAGATGTAGCACTACTGACTACTGTTGATGAATCAAACCTCAACTTCCCTCAAATTGTGAAATACAAAGGAATGGAAGCAGCTTGACTTGCTCCTAAAGTGTTTTTGTTGTTATACATATATATATATGTTACTGTATTCTTCCACTGTGTAAAATGCTCAAGGGTATATACAGTGATTGTTAGTCACTTTGTATCATTCTACTTAAAATGTTAAACATGCTTTTCAGTGTTGGTGTGAACGTAATGATGACAGCACAAGCCTGTTTGTTACAGAACATACAGTATGTGCATGCCTGTGTGTGAAGTTTGGTTTTAACAATGCCTGTATGTATATTGTATTGTGTGTTAACACCTTTACAACTCATAATTTGTGTCATGAGTGATGTAATGTTTTATGAACTGATTAGAAACAGAATGTCGTGTACATGTCATTGTTGTGTAAATTCCCCCACTAGAGTGCTTAGTGAAAACTGGTGTAGTACTATTAGTGCTGTTATCAGCTTCTGGAACACCAAAGAAGAAGAAGAAATACTAAGCAAATCAGTGAAAATCCATACAATTTTATGTTGCACAACTGAACAAAGTAATAGTTCTTGTTTTGCTGTCATGTAGAACTGGGTTAAAAAGAAAATGCAGCTTATGTAATTGTAGTGTAAATGCTAAAGTGCTTAAACATTATGTCAAAAATTGGTGCAATAGCATTCAAAGCAAATCAGACTGAATGGCCATATGCTGACAGTGGTGATACAGTTCATGCTGGTTATTTCAACAGAGTAAATAGTTCTTGTTTTGTTCACATTAAAAACTGTACTTGACAAACAAAAAGAGTCAATGCTAACAGCACTCACTTGATGTTGTGTGTTCAAACTTTATATATGCGATGGAGTGGAGTGGTAGAAGGACAGGACACAGGCAGCGGAGTCAGTCAAAATGGAGACCACAGCAGGCGGCGACGGCAAACAGGCTTTATTCTACAGCAGCAGACAACTTTCTCAGCACACACAAAATCCTCACGCGCACGCATAGATAAGAGAACTGCGCGGGCCGCAAAGAACACACGCTATCGCTACAATGAAATCGGCCCTCTGGACCACAAAATGGCTGACAATCGTGTTTCCTTGGCCCGCACAAATACAGTTTCCTCAACAATAACTAAACTAATTAAAACATGAAATACGTCAAATAAAAGCTACAGTTACAACCTTTTAAACCGTATAAACAAAATGTACACACATAACTTATTTAATGTACAACAAGAGTGGGAAGCGTGGCTTGCACCTGTCTATAAGCAGATTCGTACAACTAAATCACAACTAACACAATGTACAAAATATAACTGTCAATAAAACTTACATCAGAATAAAGTACACGCTCCCACGGTTAAAATGGTACATAACAATTACAATACAACGCTCTATAAGAGAAGCAAGACACACTCAAAGACTAGCACTAAAACAATAGGTGCGAACTTTCGCCTGGGGCGCGTTATCTTAGTCGCAACAGCGCTGATAGTGATATCAAGTAGACTATGAATATAACTTAGCTTCTACAGTACACAATACTCAATAAGTTAATTTCAACCCAAAATAAACACTAAACATGAAGTCAGCTAAGCAAAATACTATACGACAAAGCATTGATCGATACAGAATTACTTTCATCGAGTCAAAACAACGATTCACTACTATTCACTAGTACTACACAGAAAATGCGCCATGCAGACGACGGCTATAAAAAGAATGGACCCAGAGAGGCATCGGCTACTGATTAAGCTCGATCCTGCGTCTAAATAAGATCTAAATAAACATTCTAAGATGCCAAATTATATTACACATGGCTTAGTGCATAAAAAGGACTAGGTGAACAAGGAGTAGGTAAACAAACAAGCGGTCAAAATATTAAGGGAGTAAACAGATTTGAAAATGGCGCGCACCAGCGGCTATCGCCGGTCGGCTGTGTGAAGGCCATGTGGCGTTACGCAACACGCAGCGCTTCAAAACGAAAGCGTCGTCTGCTCCGGTTCCCGGGTTACTAACAATCGGGGCGGGATTATTGTAAAAACGTACAAAGAGCACTTGCTCACATATATATATTTGATTTCAATGATCATGCTTTTATTGCATAGGATTTTTGTATTACGATGTAGGAAATAAAATCCTCAAAAATTACATAAAAACTGCGGGCAAAACGTAAGATTGACAGGTCAAGCGAAAAACTCATGTTGAGAAGTAAAAAATAATAATTTAAAATCCCCATTTAATTTTGATTGCAAGTCATATTAAGTCTGCTTGTTCTGTTTCTACAAACAGATGAACAGGTTAGCTTGTAATCAGCAAAGTTAGCTTGTAATCAGCAAAGTATGCCACAGTTTCTCTGAAAATGCCTGCAGGACTGGCTTTACTGTTTTCACTCTGAAGAAAGAAATACATTAATATTAGTATTAGTACTCTAATATACAGCAACATCTTGAAAATCTATAATATATATTTATATGTGTAGAACTGACATAAAGGATTGAAAAGTGAAAGTGATAATTTTGTTCAAATTTGTTAAAAAATGAGTTACAAGGTAACTCTCTCCCATCTCTGTGCATCATTCTCCTTCTCTTTTGCTCTCTGCATTTTTTTATTTTTTTTAAAACTGTGTTTCTTCCTTATGCCTAATGATTTTTCATAGGACAGTGAGCCTGTTTTTGTTTTTGTGCTGTTTGAGTGAATGCTTTTGTGGGCTGTTTTAATTGACGGTGTTGAAAAGAAGAGGAATGTGTGCACTGTTTTTCGCTTGACTGGAACTGGAACAGATGAGTTTATGTTTTGGTTATGAACATTGCTCGTCTGTTCCTGTTGCTGACAAAATACTCATGTGGCTTGAAGCACTGCCTTTGCTTCAACTTTTATGATTTATTATATGGAAATGTACATGTATTGTAATAAAAACATTTCTGTAAGATAATAATCTTCGTGCCAGTAATTTTTGTACAATTGTATCTCACAAATGTTAATGAAAGCTTATTCCTTTTTAGTGCTATTCTTCAAAATGGAAATTTTGAAACCCATTTTGCTGTGCATTAAAATAGTGATGATAACACACACTCAACAAACCAGAAACATTGGAAGAAAAAATGTAAAACTCCACAATCCAGAAACATTGGAAGACATTTTTTTGCACAAACTCAACAAACCAGAAACACTGGAAGAGAAAATGTCAAACACATTTATCAGTGAGTGTGTGGCACTCCGTCATAAAAAACACACTATTTAACTGAATGATAACTATGTAGGCATGCATAATAGCAGATCATGCCCATCAACACACCCACACCTCCACACACTTTCTCTGGTGTCTTCCCTTTCAGTCAAAAAGAGCAAAATTTAAGGGACTAAAAAATTTGTGCATGATGTTTGTGTATTTGTATCTTTGTTCTATATTCGTGTATGCCTGGTTTTGTGGATTTGACTTGAGTAAAGATTTACATAAATTATAAATTACAAGAAGAATTTTGGAACCTGTACAAGTTACTTGTGATACTAGTTTGATCATCCCGAGTTAACCCTGGAGGTAGGGCAATGAAGCCCAACTACTCTTTAACACCCTCAATCACTGCTTCAGAGCAGTCTGCCAGTCAGTATATGCTGTAGTATCTGTGTGTCTGTTTCTTTTGACAGTCACTTTGTCTTTGTCTCTGCCTCTCCATGAAATACAGATTTTACAGATCCTCAAAAGTCAAATGAATATTTGGTCCAAGCATAATCATGTCCTGAAGATTCATTGAAACTTGATTTAATGCTAGGTAATCAAAGGGAAATTAATATTGACTGGTATTTTATGTATATCACATATTTCAAATGATGGCTTATCTTGCTTGATAAATAAATGGTTTGTAAAAGCAATATGTGTTTATGCTGTTGTTACATAATAGTATCATTATCATTGGTTATTTCCAAGCAGGCAAGTGTATAGAGCATATTTGTTCAGAATCAAGTTCAACAAATTTTACTCCATGCTCCTGCCCTGATGCAGTATTTTCTTTTTCTTTTCTTTCTTTGGCCTAGCACGTAACAATAGTGCTTGCCTGTATATATATATATATATATATATATCTATATATATGTTAGCCATACTCTGAGCATCGCTTTGCAGCACCTTCCACCAAACTGTCAGAACTGGTTACGCAACTGAAGGCACGCTCTTTATCTCTGAGCAGCTATCAGCGTGCTCCAAAAAGGTTTGGATACTAATAAGACTGTGAAAGCATCCATGTTCTCACCTAAAAATTCCACCTTTTCCCTGACATGAAGCAGAGATTGTCAGGGTAGATTTTTAACAGTTTTGCAGATACAGGATATGCTGAAAGAATGATTTCAGAGCTCAAGACCATGTCCCCATCCGAGAATCGAAAGCACTTGAAATGCAATTTAGGCAGATGGAACAAAATGAGGATTTCAAGTAGCAAGAGGAGGAGAATACTTTCAGGGGATGTAAAAGTATCTGAGGTAGACATGACTATTTGCTTGTGTTGATTATCCAATCACGCTGTAAAGCCCAACTCTCAGAAATTGTCCTCCACTTGCATTTGTAAACATTAAAATTTTACCACAATTTTTATCACATGACAAATGGAATAATACTGGTGCAACAAATAACGTTTTAAAAAGAGCTTTGGTTAATAAAATTGACCAAAGCTGTAAATCATTTTATTTCATTTTGAGCAAGGCAGTGAAAAACACACCAAAAAAACACACCCAAAGGCACTCCTTTGAAGAGGACGTAAGAATTGAAGTCACTGCCCTTTTACAGTTCTAAATTACAGCAGGATAGATTAATTCTCTGTAAGTGAAACCCCAGAACAAGAATCTGTGAATACGTATCACACTCTTGCCTCAGCAACAAGAACAGGACTTCATTTTCATCTGGAATGACTGCAGGTAAAGCACAGGCGATTAACCCTGAATGTAAAACTCACAAGGAGTGTGAGCTTCAGGTTCAGGGTTAATCGCCTGTGCTTTACCTAACAGAGGGTGAGGAACTGCCCATGCATCTAATGTCATGTGTAGTTTGGCACTGCAGACTGTGCCGTTCTTTCACTGGAAGTGAATTTCAGCAGGACATGCGTAGAACCCATCGTCCCTCCTCTCGTCCCCCATTGAGCAGAGGTGGATGGCCTCAACGTGCTGCCGGCCGAAGTACATGTCTGTGAAGCTGCTGTACAGCCAGGGGTCCACATTTTTGGATCTTTTCTTTTGGGCCACAGGGCGGGTCATTTTCATGATGGTCATGTGAGGCACAAAGTCATGGTTGTCCCGGATCTCAAGTCCCGCCTCCTTCACCAGCAGCTTGAGGTGGTTCACGAAATCCATGAACCCTTGCTCGCGGTGAACTTTGGCATAAATGATCTGGTTGTAAAAGTCTGACACACCTTCGATCTCGAGAGGCTGTTTTGGTAGGATTGAAGCAAGTTCGGGCTGGATGCATTCTAAGACTTCTTTGGCATGGGCAACCTGCTTGGGTGTGTCAAGTCCCAGTGTGCACAGGGTGATGTGCAGGGCCTGAGGAGTGATGCAGCAGGGGCCATACAAAGGTTCATTGTCAAGGACATAGTCCTGGATCTGTTCCACTCCTTGGCGGATTTCGGGGTCCGTGATACGTAGAGCCAGAAAGTAGTTGGGTCGCATTTTGTCCTGCCAGAATGGTTTGTACGAGGAGCCGACCTCTCCAGCTTCATCATCAGCTTGTGATGTGGTGTTGACTGAGCTGCCAGTGGTGACTGTGATCCCATCATCATCACTGTCAGTGTTTGACTCATCTTTATCTCCCCTGTAGGCTTCAGCTGAAACAGCTGCTGCATTGCCACTACCTGCAGTCTCAGATGGTTCCTGGTAGTTGTTGATGACGTCGTACACAGTCATACCACTGCCTGTAGACCCAAACACATTGTCCATGCGAGATGGTTTGTCCCAGACCTTCTGACTTCGGTACTTGAAGTACTGGATGCGATGCCTAGGGACAGCAAGAACGTCATAGTCAACGGATGCAATATCCTCCCAAGAAAATGCAGAGAAATATTTCTCCACAATGCCACTGAATCGATCAAGGTACCCAACCAGGAAGTCATCCTTGTCCAGCTTGTCATCCCACAAGATTCGCTTGATGACATCATCAGCTGTCTTCATGGAAGGTTTCTTAGCATCTTCTCCTTTCTTCTTGCGACTCTTTCGCTTCTTGGGTTTTTTCTTCCCTTTATCTAGAAAGACTTCAGTGTTGGCATCGACTGCTCTGCCAGGACGGATGCCATGACTGCGGAGCCAGGTTTCGGCAACGCAGACCAGCTTCTGCATCATGGGCTCTCCTACCCACTTCCCAGCCTGCTCTGTCAGCAGGCGTTTCAGCTCTTCGTTGTTGTCTGGTGTCAAACTCTGTGAATGCACCAAGACATCTGGGATGGTGGACGGATAGGATTCTGCAGCAAGAGCAAGACAATAATTTGTACACGTTACTGGGTTGGATTGTTAACTGCAGTCAGTGTTATCCACTGTCTCCAACTCCTCAGCACACCACACACACAAACAGGCACATACACATGTATACATCATATATATACACTGAACCACATACACAAATCATCATGTCATGCACACACACACAACACACACACACACACACACACACACACACACACACACGACCTTGCCCCCATCTCTTTGAATCTTTGTACAACATACAAATTTATACGGTTTTCTAAATCTAAGTGGGTATGATTTTTATTTTATATATATATTTTTTATCACAACAGTACCATAAAAAGAAGGGCGGAAAGCAGGAAAAAAAAAGAAATGCCCAGAAGAAACACAAAAATGTCAATAGTTTAAAGTTTGACTGAAGCTTCAATGGCAAAACATAATTAATATACACAAAGTTCAGTGAGAACCTATAAGTGAAAACATTCTGTCACTGAAATCCACTGATTCAATAACTCTTATAAATAGTGCCTGCTATCGAAGGAGAAACGGAGAGCTCAACACTGTGTACGACTGTATAGCGGGCCAGCTGGTCTAGGGGGCACAACTTTTGGTTATTCTCTTGCTATCAATCAAATCACATAATACTGGAGTTGTGCCCCTTAGACCAATAGATGATTATTATTATTTTGGATTTTTTTTTAATGTGCATACATGTCGTCTGACTGGTCAGCTGAGTCGATCACTCCACCCCATTCAATTCACACATGGCACAGAGAGTCAAAAACCCACACACTGTCAAAAACCCACTCAAGGACCGGCTAGATGAACACTGGTATTTTTCAATGGCATCTTTTACAGCCCAATATTTTACCCCTGTAACTGCAAGTACAGCTTGAGAGACATAACTCTGTCAGCTCTTGCATTGTAATTTGTACTGCCAGCCTTCAGAATGTAGCTTTCTTTCTCTGTGGGGCACAGTAACACACAAAATGGGGGTAGGCTCCATCTTTCCACAGCACAAATAGACCTCTTCACTCTGTCTGTTAGTCTAAAGGCATGGGAAACACATCCCGGCCAATCAGCAGATGTCTTGATTACTATTATTTATAAGTATGTATATTATTTAATATATATATATATATATATATATATATTATAACTTTTCCCCTCGCTTGCTTGGCTTGAGAGTGCAGCTTATGGTCAGAATGGACTGGTCTATTGTGGGACTAGGGGTAGGGTTAGTGCCTGAGGGGCCATAGATCTGCAGGGGAAGAGAGATCTATGCGTCCCCAACAAAGTGATGCCCTTCAGAGCCCTATAAAAACAGTTTAGCTGAAAATAATTTTCCTGTAAAAATCCACAGCTGAGAACGATCTTGGGCAGTACTGTTTTTCTCAAGTGCGTGAGATTGAGAGGTGAGCAGGTGCATACATTTATACATGTATAATAATGAGTAAAACTAGGAAAGAGGGGAAAAAGAAAGAAGGACTTAAGAATAAGAAGGAACTTGTACTGAAGTCATAGTTCTATTTACCTGTAAGCTGAAACTTTAGAGTGACATCCATGTCTTTTGGCTGCAGTGTGACCACATGTGCAAACATTCCAACATTCTGAATAATGCGACAGCGCCCGGGGAAAGCATCCTTCACCTCCATCACCTCTGCAGTCTGTGGGTTTACAGAAGAGGATGCTGTCATGGTGGAGTTTGTTGCCTGTACAGGTAGGGTATCAGTAGCTGCCATGGTAGAGTCTGTTGCCTGTGCAGATGGTGTATCGGTGGGTGAGGCCAGACTTTGGCTTGGCTCTAAACTATAGAAAAATACCTGAAATAATACAGACAAAATTTGGTAATTTTAGACACTTAAAGCCCCTTCTTCTTCTTCTTTCGTGTATAGTGTCCAATTTCTACACTCTGAAGACTCGACAAGTCTAACACTTCTAGTGCGTGCTGGGTTATTTTTGGCGTGTCCATAATCCACCGCACTCTGAGACATGGACTACAGGATCTTTAACGTGCGTACATGATCTTTGCACATGCGTTTACTCATGGAGGACCTCCGTTTATGGTCTCATCCGAAGGACTTAGCCCCTCCCCTCCCCGTGCCCCTCTCCCCTCGACACACACACACCTCGCCCGGCCATCCACACATGCATGCTGTGACATGTGAACAGTCACACACACACACACACACACACACACACACCCCACCACACACACACACACACATACACGGCACATGCGCGCACACACACACACACTCTCTCTCTCTCTCTCTCTCACACACACACACACAGACGTGCACACTAAAGAAACATAAATGTTAGATATTGCATGTGAATGTTGTGTCTGTGTGATCTCTTACAAGTGCCAAGTGATCACCGCGGCTGAAAGAATAAAACAACAAATACAAGGCGACTGCCATAACCAATTATCAATAATGCAGCTTACCTCAGTGAACTGATGTTCTCAGCGCTGTTGAGAATGTGAGTGAAGTCTGCAGTTTTATACGAGTTAGGAAAGTGGACATCTATTTTTGTCACTTGCTGCCAAATGGGTTTCCCGGAAGTTGTGCAAGGCAATTCTGTAATTGCTAAAAATAGAACTAGACTCGGACGAAAGGGAGAAGACTACTGCCCACAGGACAGAGCCTCGGTAAAGAAAGAAAAAAAAGAAAAAAGAGAGAAAAAAGAGAGAAGAAAACAAATCATTTAAACCTCAGATGCATCCAATAGCCAGAGAGTCGGGAACTGCTGATCTTGTTATGTTACACGGACTGCACATCGTACTTGCATGCTTGTCTCGTTTTGATGCCAAAGAGTTCCGGCACTTGCGTAGTACTGGCGAAACAGAATTGGAAAAAGGTTTTAATTAGTGTCGTGCTTTCTTTATATATATATATATTTTTTTTTTTTATTGCCAGCTGGCCAAAGGACAAATTTTAAGGGATGCTAAGGATGGTGGTGGTGGTGGTGGTGGTGGTTGGGTAATTAAAACAAATGTATAAGCACAGGTAAAATTAAGCAACTCTTTGATGCGAGCATATATATATATATATATATATAATATATATATATATATATATATATATATATATATATATATATGTAAACGAAACAAAAACAAAACAACAATAACAATAAACATACATCCGGCCAAAAACAACAACAAAAACACAAAAACAACAACAAAAACAATGGCAATATCACGGTTTTAGTATGTTCTGTTTAATTTCCACAGCATGGAATCAGTCGCCGGTTACAAATGTAATGTGTGGCATTTTTATGATAGAGTGCTACTTGTTTTTGTGGTCCAGTCTTTGGGTAGAGCTGTTTCTTTTGTCACACCATAGTCATGTGTCTAACAGGTAGAGTGTTGCTTGTTTGTGTATGTGTGCACATGTGTGCATCATGCATGTGTGGTTGTGTGTGTGTGTGTGTGTGTGTTGGGTGTGTGTGTGTTTGTGTGGATAAGATGGTGGAGAGATGTGTGGCCTGCTGAACGACTGGCACCTAACACCGATCGGGACTCCCTGATGAGACATGTGTACACTTACAGTGTGGTGATGCTGATGGTGGTGTGGGGGGATGAAGAAAGGGGAGCCTGGAAGCAAGACGTCACTGCTGGTCAGCATGTTTGTCAGGTGCAGCCTTTTACAGTTTACTTGGTGTAGTGATAGCACAACACACACACACACACACACACACACACACACACACACACACATGTACACACACACACACTCTCTCCCTCTCTCTTCAAAAGTTGTGGTTCACACTGTCTTAAAACAATGTCCCTAACAACAATATAATGAAACATTAAAAATGGCTCTCATTGCTGCATGCCCATCTTATTCTTAATGCAGGAGTCATTCTGGTGGTGACAGTGTAGCATTAGGTATAGTCTCCCTCTTCCCCCACCTCCTGGGGTCTTGGTCCCCGAGAGTGCCTCTTTGGAGACAACTCAGTGTTAGACAAGTCTAACCAGTGTTCAGACTCATCTTGTCAGTGCATCACCAAAAAGGGAAACAATAATGGAAAACAAACGTCCACACAAATGCGCAATTAATGCCTTTTTTGCTTTTATAATCAACTACCATTACAGTTAACCCCTTCACAGCCCCAGCCTCTAAAACTTTTGGGCTGAAAAATGCCCAAGTACAAGCTTGCAAACAGAATACTTGATGGTCCTATGACAAATCTACTTTCAGTACTGTGCATTTTGATAGAGGTCCTTTTTTTACATACTCATGTGAGGGGGGGGGGGGGGGGGGGGCTGGGTAGCCTTAATAATTTGCTGACTTCCTGCTTAATTCAGCTTCCATCTTTGTCAATCCTCCTCAAACATAAGTTGATTTCCTGGTTAAAATAATGACAATAATAATAGCCCTTGTTCTTGTGTAGCACTGTACCCAATGAGCTCACACTGTCACAGTGTTGAACATTAGGAAAACTTAAAATCAAAATCAAAAATAGAGTGGACAAGCACTATGTACAGATTCAAGATTACTTTATTAATGGTATCTCATCAAAGAAATTAAATGTGTGGCTAAACATGTATATCTAAACATATATCACATCAGAGTAGACAATAGCACATATTGCATATCTTAAAACTCAAGGAACAGTTGTTGAAAATACATGTAATATGAAAAGGTACATATTAAACAAAACTCATAATTTACGTAATTTATGTGGTGCTGTAATACATTTACCTGCACACACACACACAGTGACACACACACACACACACACACCAAATATCACGCACCACATCTTGAAAACAAGAAATTATGTTGTAAACATGAACTATGCAATAAAATGCAATAAATAAAAGAAAAGCATACATCAAACTGCATCATCACAACTGTGCTGCCATGTATTTGACTTCAAATTGAAAAGACAGTACATGATGTATACACTTGTAGTTCCATCTTCCTCCCCAGATACAAAAACATTCAAACATTCCTATATCAGATTCATTTATCTTTTTACAATCATACAATTAACGTTGATTCAGTCATTAAGTTTACAGAGCTAGATAGACTGGTATTTTTTTAGTTGAGACTTAAAAGATGACAAGGATGAAGATATGTGGATCGTCAGTGTAGTTAATCCAACTGTGTATAATGTTTGTGGCTGCAGTGGTTTGGTGGTTGGTTGTTGATGGTGCATCTTTCTACTCATCCAATCAACACTGAAAGCAGTCTTTGTGTTGGTGGATCATAAAGCTGTTTATTCATGTCTCCATACTTCAGCTTTCTCACTCTTGCGTCTTTTTTTCTTGCTTGCATACACACTCTAATCTTATACTTTTATAGTAGTATACGATTATACTGGTCACCTGAGAATAGCTTTTCCAGCCCATGTGGCCATGGAACCCATGCAAAGAAAAGCATACATCACATATCACACACACACACACACACACACACACACACACACACACAAAGCACACACAAAGCACACACACAAAGCACACACCGTCATACTACTGCAGATGCTCTGTCAACCTCTTCAGACATAAAGTGACAAGTGTCATGGACAGTGAATCAGTCTTTTTACCTGTGCAGTGATAAATTTTGATTTGCCCTGATATCACCTTCATGTTGGATTAAGGCATAAAATGTCAGGGAATTACAGATAACAGTCAGTTTTGGAAACAGTCAATATCAATTCTATGCTGTAACTACTGATGATGCAAGGCAGTCAACTTTATAGCATGCAAACTGGAAAGGTCAGATAATTATGAATGACAATCTTCAACGCTTATAGCCCAGACCTCCACTCTCAATGCCCAAGTCTTATCACTTATTCTGTTGCTTAGCAACCCTCCTTACACCTTGGGGCTGTTCTACTTTGCTGGTCCTAGAAGCAAATCTCTCTGTTGAAAAACATGGACTGACAAGTCGACAACACAAGGTCTGACAGGTATACTGAAAAAGGCACCATAAATAAATGGAAAAAGTTTTGATGGAAGGCACTCTCTGGCTTGGAATTCATTAAAAAAACTTTAGATACAAAGTATAACATTCTTTTTACTAACAGAGTTATAAACAATTGGAACAATTTGCCACCAAATGCTGCATTAGCAGGAACACTAAATTCCTTCAAAAAACCTAGATAAATGCTGTGAACAGAAACTATCTAGCACAAGGTATCTGATGAAAACAAGCCAGCGCAATACACACAGCATGATTAAAAAGAATAATGTTGACCATAATAATTAATATACACCAAAATGTGACTTAACAGATGAAAGGCTAAAAGTCTATAAGCTGTAAATTGATATGACTCTCTTCCTTATTCATCTACAAGACATGCACCGGAGCAGGAAAAATAACCTGTGAAAATTAACAGCTTAATTACCCACTGGCTTAATCACAATATTTCAAGCTGTGCATGGAGCATCATGTGATCGGAAGGAAAATATTCTTCAGGCATTGCTCCAGTCACAGTATCAAAGGTAGGCTTGAAGACCACAAAAGTGACCGGTAAGGACAGCACTATCACAATTAACGACAGAAGCAACAGGTAGACCGGGGGGAGTTTTCCAACGCCCAGACGACGCAAAAACCTCCCAGTGCAATGTCTTGCTGTTGCAGTTGACTGCCTCACCAGGCGGGGGTTGCACAGGCAGCACGTGCAACCAAGTAAAAAGAAGGCATTGCTCTGATCTACATGGGATGCCACGATAAGAATGTTCACTGTTGCAATTCCAGCCAAAACGAACAGCAAACTGAGGATGGATGAGAAGGCAAAGAGTAGAACAAACGTGTGTGGAGAGCACTCTTCACAACTGGGCAGCTGGCAACTGCCCAGGTCTGTTCTTTCGACGCACACACCGCATCGGCACGAGCCACGAGGGCCACAGTCTTGTAAGCAAGGGTAGCCTGCATATCCGCTGAAGGAATCTCTGGCAGCACGCAGCACTCTGTGCAGTCGATGTAACATGATGTCCACTGAGTGCTTGGATTTGTAGGCTGTGCCGTCTCCATGCAAGTGACATCTGCACCACTCGGAGGTTGTTGGAAGTTATGATCCGGTCTGGGCGACTGGTCAAACCTGGTGTTGGCTAGAACAGATGGATCGATGGATAACTGACTTTTAATGCCCAGCCAAGTGCATAGGTCATCTCAGGGGAAAGGAAAGAACAACAACAATAACACAGTGTGTGTATTTGTTACATTTTGTACAAGAACATCAAACAGTACTTCAAAACAGAATTCAAAACACTCAAGTCTAATGCAGTCCAAATACTCAGAAATGCAGCTGGAACACAATAATGCAACAAAGAAAAGGTCAAAAAAGGGGGAATTGGAATAAGCTGATGAAAAAATAAATTGAGCACAGTTCAGTTCAAGATGATATCTAAGCACACAAGAAGCCCTCTATATAATTGCAACACCCTAGGTGCAAGAAGTTTCCAACATGTGATCTTCAAAACACTCCCAATGTCTGATGCCATAGCATGTCTGACACTAGCATTAACCTCCAGTGTCTGACACTATACCACTAGTAAGGAACATTTTAACCTCCAATATCTGACACAATAGCATTAGCTAAGGAGCATTTTAACCTCCACTGTCTGACACAACAGCACTAGCTAAGGAGCATTAACCTCCAATGCTGGACTCAACAGCAAGGCTACTTAGCAATTACAAACAAAGGGAGATCAACACTGATGTCACCAAAACCAGGAAGCCGAGGAAGAAAGCCAGATGATTTACCTTCATCAGATGAAATGGGTCATAGTTCACGTGACTTGGTCAAACGATGCCTACCATATTACTGAAGGTAAATCCAGATGAGTCTTTGTGAACGGCCTCCCATGCATCCTGGAAACCCTGTGCTGCAGTGGCAAGGGGTGACACTACACTCTTCCTGCACTGATTCCTTTCACTGGCTGGCTGGCCAGTTCTGTCCACAAACAGCTCAACTGGATCAGGAAAGTCTGGGTATGTGTTGAAGTCCCCTGCGATGACAGCATTGCTCAGTTCATTTCCTGCAAATGCAAAATGTCGACTATGAGAAGTGGGCCAAGAGAATACCACATTATCAGGCAGTAAGTAAGCATTTTGCTTTACATGCACAGAGGTCAGGTGGCCTATTACAAAGTATTCAGGACGGGGACGGGGGGTGGGGGCGTGGGGGGGTGGGGAAGGGGGCGAAAGAATGAAGGCTTGACCATGTGCACTGACCCAGAAGACCAAGGAGGCTGTGGACTGCCGCCAGAACAATGGAAGTGTTAAGGTGGTGTCCCCTCGCCATTGCGTAGCGACTAGTGTACTACACAACTGCTGTTTCAACTGCTGAGTGGAGCAGTCACAAGGACAATGTCCGTAGCACTGCTGCTGAGTAACAACCGAAGCAAAAGAAGTCCAACTTTCAGAGCCCAGCTCCACCTCTCTGCTCATGATCTCTTCTGGGCTAACTTGAGGGTCCAGCACCACCTCCCTCCACTTGATCTCACCTGGACCCGCAAAAGTGTCTAACTTCTTCATGAGAGTCCAGCTCACCTCCCTCCTCTTGATCTCGCCTGGACTCTGTGAACATCAGGCAAGAGATTGTACAAGTAAAGATTGACAAGCTGCCAAAGCAGAAAAATGATGAGATCAAATTTAGACAGTCTCTTGATCCGCTGCACACATGGAGTATGGGTAGAGCAGATATCTATATATCTATCTATATATATATTTCCCACCTGCACCCTGACAGTTGGGGTTGGGGCTGGGGTTGTGTGGGGGTTAGACTCTATCAGTATGTTGTGAGGGAAGCTGACATACCCACACCCAGGGTTTATACATTAATTTCTGCAAATTGTCAAACAGTCTGGGAGAGGCAACCTACTGTGCAAGCTTTCTTCGACTCCAGTATAACAATATGGCAGCTGTTATCTGTGCTATTAACTAGTAACTTGAAAGTTCAACATTTTGTGACCTGCAGGCATAGATCTTAATGTCAGAGAAATATGTCTGGTGAATTCATCCATGTCATGATAATAAATTGCCAACATACACGACCCAATGCATATCTAACATACACACAGACACACACACACTCACATACAGATGGATGTACACACACAATGCATACACATGCACCCTCTCCTCCTCCACCTTCCACCCACACACATCCATGCATGTGCATATGTACACCCCCCCCCCCCCACCCCCACCCCCACCCCCCACCGCCACACACACACATTCAAGCATATTCTTTGGACTCTGAAAATAAATACGGAACAAAAACAAACTTTTGCTGCTAAACAAACTCATGAACAACCAGCACAAGCACCTAAGCAACAAGAACAGTATTGTAACAGAATTTACATACTGTGGATAAACTTTAATATTTCTGCAGCATTCTGACACTGCTGCTGCCGGTGATAGGAGAAGTGCACAGCAATGATGTTCACAGTTGTCTGGGAGTCTACAATGATGGGGACATGTAATGCAATTCTCTGGTTGGTGTCTGGGCCATGAGATTTGGACAGATGCTCCACCCAAATCACACCCATCGGCAACTTACTGAGCACTGCTAGACCTGCAACATGACATGTATGCTCACACTCACACACACACACAGACACACATGCATACACAGACACACATGCACACACACGCATGCACACACACACACACACACAGTCACACACACACACACGCACATGCATGCACACACACACACATGCATGCACACGTACACACACACACATTATTGAATACATTTATGACAACACTAAACGAGAAAGACACTGTACTGCTTGTGCTGTATGAGAAGCAGCAACTAATATACAAGAAAGAAAATAATCCCAATGCATTATTACCTGCCCATAATTCCACCTACCTCAGCTTCCCTGCTCCTAGTATACACACACACACACACACACACATGCACACATGCACGCACTCAAACACACACACACACACACACACACCATCCAACTCTAGCTAGAGTGTACACAATATCAAACTCATGACCTAAAACACCTGAGTTCACAATAGGTGGAAGAACTGCACAGTCACTGACCTTCCCTTTCCCAACCGGTCCAGTATGAGTCAGGTGGTTTTGCTGCTGCATCAGCCTGGCGAACAGCCATCCAGTGGAAATGTGGCATAAGCTGCTGAAGGAACAATGCCTGTGATCCGCTTCTATCACCATGGAGACGCACTTCTTGAAGCACCAGCACATCACACCCGGCTTGTTTAGCCTTGACTCAACAGAAAGACAAGTTATTTTTTTAACAACAACAACAAAAGGGGGGGGGGGGGGGGGGGGTGAACTTTGCCCTCTTACCAATTGTGGAAGTCTGGCAAATGTATGGCAAAATAAAAAAATAAAAAAGGACCCCCCAAAAAAGGAAGAAAAAAAAAGGGGGATGGGGTTTGAAACTTAGTTGTTACAGACTAAGTCTGGAAGTCTGGAAAATGTGTGGCAAGATAAAAGATGCGAACTTTGTTGTTATGGACCCATTGTGGAAGTCTGGAAAATGTCTGGCAATATTCAGATTATACCAAAATGCAAACTTTGTTAACAAGTTACAGACTCATTGTGGAAGTCTGGCAAGTGTGTGGCGTGTAAATCACTAAACATGTCAGTTATATAATATTAAAAATGACAGACAATCCACAAAGCAAAACCTTGCAGGGACCATTGAGAAGACACTGCAAGCTCTATGCTGAGACAATAGAGCGGGCACTGTAAACTTGTGTAAGCTATATGCCGAGACCACAGAGTAGGCACTGTAAGCATTACACTGAGACCATAGAGCAGACACTGTAAGCTCCACACTGAGACCATAGAGCGGACATTGTAACTTTTTTAAGCTCCATGCTGAGACCATAGAGCAGACACTGTAAGTGTAAGCTCTATGGGCTGAGACCATAGAGCGGACACTGTAAGCTCCATGCTGAGACCATAGAGCAGACACTGTAAGCTCTGCGCTGAGACCATAGAGCGGACACTGTAAGCTCCATGCTGAGACCATAGAGCAGACACTGTAAGCTCTGCGCTGAGACCATAGAGCGGACACTGTAAGCTCCATGCTGAGACCATAGAGCAGACACTGTAAGCTCTGCGCTGAGACCATAGAGCGGACACTGTAAGCTCCATGCTGAGACCATAGAGTGGACACTGTAAGCTCCATGCTGAGACCATACAGCGGACACCGTAAGCTCCATGTTGAGACCATAGAGCGGACACTGTAAGCTCCACACTGAGACCATAGAGCAGACACTGTAAGCTCCATGCTGAGACCATAGAGCAGACACTGTAAGTGTAAGCTCCGCGCTGAGACCATAGAGTGGATGTATGCTCCATGCTGAGACCATAGAGCAGACACTATACGCTCCATGCTGAGACCACAGAGTGGATGTAAGTGCCATGCTGTGACCACAGAACGGATGCAAGCTCCATGCCGAGACCATAGAGTGGATGTAAGCTCCATGCTGCGGCTGAGACCTCAGAGCAGATGTAAGCTCCATGCTGAGACCATAGACCTGAGACTGTAAGCTCCATGCTGAGACCATAGAGCGGACGTAAGCTCCATGCCGCAGCTGAGACCACAGAGCGGATGTAAGCTCCATGCTGAGACCATAGACCTGAGACTGTAAGCTCCATGCTGAGACTACAGAGCGAATGTAAGCTCCATGCTGAGACCATAGACCTGAGACTGTAAGCTCCATGTTGAGACCACAGAGCGGATGTAAGCTCCATGCTGAGACCATACAGCGGATGTAAGCTCCATGCTGAGACCACAGAGTGGATGTAAGCTCCATGCTGAGACCATGGAGCGGACACTGCAAGCTCCATGTTGAGACCATGGAGCGGACACTGCAAGCTCCATGTTGAGACCATGGAGCGGACACTGCAAGCTCTATGCTGAGACAACAGAGCGGACACTGTAATTGAACTCTATGGTGAGACCATAGAGCGGACACTGTAACTGGGCTCTATGCTCAGACGGCCAGGCTTCGCTGGACTGGCAAAGGGGTACGGTCCGTATTCTTTGGTCTTTACCATGCTTGCGATGTGCCGCAGACGTATTTCCCAGCTGAACATGACATTCCAGAGGTTGTACGTACAAACAGAAATCTGGTGAACCCCACATGATATCTGATTCCAAAGGATGACAACAGTTAGTAATGTCAAAAGATAGGCCCGGGAATTGGTCTGTGAGGCTGGCATCGGAGCTCAAGCTAGCGCTCGATGTTGTAGGCCTAGCTACCACCTAGTCCAAATGGGAAATGAACTGTGTCAAGCATGAACGGAGTGACGTCCCCTGAACGAACGTTTGTTTTGCTGAATACCTATCTAGATGAACATTATGTGTTTACAGAATTATTTTTGTCATTTCTTTTCATATGATTCGTTTCAACTTCTGCCGATTACTTTTATTAAGCATCTGTGATAACCAGGGCGTTCGATTCTGGTCCTGGAAGTCCGGTTTGGTAGGGTAGCTCGAGCATCCCTCTCTGCTTGCGTCAATATGGCTGACTTCCAGATTTTTACTGACAGCCACGCAAAATCCATACTTGCAACAATGAACAATTTACGGAAAATAAATACGCTGTGTGATGTGACACTAGACGTACAAGGACAGAAGTTTCCCGCTCATCGGATTGTTCTAGCTGCGTGCAGTGACTATTTTTGTGCCATGTTTACAAACGAAGTAAGTCCATTGAAGTAGTTCGTCTGCTAGTGCTACCTGTGCTATCGGGAAACCGCCAGCTGTGCTGTGGATCGTCCGCAAAACCGTTTACTTTTTGAGGGCGAGAAATTCAGGACAGGAACGACTTGCCTAGTTACTGCATTCTGGACAATTATGGGACAAAATCACAGATACAGACAGATACAGACAGACACAAACGGACACAAACACACACAGCGTCTCTCTCTCACACACACACACACACACACACACACACACACACACACACACACACACACACACATCAAACACACACATGAAAATGCAGACTTTAAGGAGAGGGAGGGGGAAGGCATACAGATTACTTTGTTTCTGTCTCAAGAGCTTTAATGGTAAATCACATTATGTAGACTGTAAATGTCAAATGGCGAATAAAGGATTGTACATAGATATATATTTATAAACAAACCGGCTTCAAGCTCAGCATGCATTTTACCTGAGAGACATTTATTAAGAAAATATACATATTTTATGGGAATATTGTTTAGCCTACTAGCACATCACAGCAATGCAATGACATGCTATTGCTTGAAAAATCAGTGTATCCATATGTATACATAGATTATGTAGCTGATCTATACTAGTGCCACAATTTAAAATTGTAAAAGGGGAAGTGGAGTTGGGGGTCCATTGACCAACACTTTACTGCAAGCTGATAGTTGGATTGAAAACATAAAGCATAACTGCCATAAGTATACTGTGTTTTCTAGATCTGTAAACTCTTGTCTGATTTAGTGATTAAATTAAAATTTTGCATGATTTTCACAGTAAATGCACTCACCTGGAGCAGATTTGAAAGAAAAGGGTATGGTTTATATGTGATGACAAAGTATAAAGTAGTATTACTAAACTTGTAGCATGTATTGAAGGGAGATTATAGATATTTCCTGCCTTGGCAAATTTGTTATCTAGAGGCTAACACTGTAACAGTCACTTTTCCTCAGGTGCTGTGTGAATATATAATATGTTAACTGTTTAAAATGCTGAACTATATTTCATTCCTGGTAGTCTGGATGACCTTGATACAAATTCAGTGTCACCAAGGAGTGACGGAAAAAAGAAGCTGTACTTTTAATTTTGAAATGAGTGGTTGGAGTGGTTGTGTTTCTTGCGGCTCTTGATGTAGTTAAATGTTTTCTGTCACAGATGTCAGAGAAGGACCAGTCAGAGATCAGGCTGTATGAGATATCAGCATCTGTGATGGGTGTGCTGCTAGACTTCTGCTACACAGAAACTGTCAATGTCAGTGTAGAGAACGTACAGGAGCTGCTCCCCGCTGCCTGTCTCCTGCAACTCACAGGTTACCATCTCTCTTCTCCTCATCTGTACTTCCACTCAGGAAATCAAACATTGTCATTAAAAACTTTTTTTATGGAGAATTATTCCAATGTGCACAGTATTCTGCCTAAGCCAGTTACAGTGTGCACTGACTCAGTGACTGAGTATTCTGCCATCATAGCAAGTTCTTTGCTCTGACTATGAGTATGAATGTGTAACTCTTTCCACTCATTAACTGGGCCGTGACGATCAGAAGATGTTGATAGGGCAGATATTGTCAGTGTTAATTTCTGTTAATGCCACTTATTTGATGTTTACTGCCAATTGATATTGAATCAGATGTCATTGACATTGTCATTTTTGAAACAGACCAAATTCATCAAATCAAACTTTGAAGTGTAATTTATTTTAAGTCTAGTTTACTGTTCATGACTCATGCCACTGACATTTTGTCACTTTTAAGTTTGAAGAAGGGAGGATGAAAATGAAGTTAAATGAACTTGAATAAGTTAAGGCTAAAATTAGATAACAGAATTCATGTCTATGATTGTGAGTGTAAATTATTTTATATATATATATATATATATATATATATATATGTTTGCAAATTTGCTGCAGAAAGTCTTACAGTGTATAAAACTTAAACAGCCATCTATTTTGTTTTGTTTTGTTATTATATATAATATATATATATATATATATATATATATATATATATATATATATATATATATATATATATATATATAAATATTATGAAGCCTCTAGCTATTCTTATACTCTGACCTACTCCAGACTAACAGAGGAAACTGGGGATCTTAGTCTCTACTGTCAAACCACATAGGAACAAGCCTTGTACATGTATAGATATATATATCTCAGTTTTGAGTGGAGAGTTTTCTTGTGGTTGCTTTTAAAGAAGGAAGTGTATTTATAACACATATGAGGATGGCACAGTGTACATAGGTGTGACTCTGTGGCTGTGTGAAATGAACAGCACAGTAGCCAGCTTGACTGACTCTCCTGTCTTAACCCCAGGGGTGCGGGAAGCGTGCTGCCAGTTCCTGGAGAAACAGTTGGACAGCACAAATTGCCTGGGGATCAAGATCTTTGCTGAACGTCATGGGTGTGACGTCTTGTGGGCAGCAGCAGACCGTTTCAGCGTGCGCCATTTTGAAGAGGTTGTTATGCAGGAGGAGTTCAAATCCTTGCCTCTGGATGAAGTGGAGGCGCTGGTCAAGAGTGACCACCTGCAGGTTTGTGGACTGTGAGCAATGCTGCTTGGGACTTAAATTTAATTTGCTCTGAGCTACAGGTCCATTCTATTGTGAATAGTGGACATTTGCAAACTAAACTATAAAGATATGTGTGTGTGTGTGGTGGTGGTGGTGGTGGGGGGTGGGGGGGGGGTGGAGGCAAGGGGGGAGGCAGCAAAGCTATATTTCATATAATTATGACGTAAAGAATTTTCTGCTTGGGGTGTCTCGATGTGTACAGGTAGTTTATATTGGAATTTTGTACAGTTGGTTGGTTGAGTGTTGCTTTACGTCCACAGAAACTGTAGGCTTATTAGGGACAGGAGCCCAGACTGGCCACCTCAACTTTCATTCAGCTCCTGAGCTCTGTTTTGTACAGTGTGCCCAGCTCTATTTTTATGTTGGAGGTTTGTGCTTTATAAATATTTCATTATCATTATTATTAAGAATGCTTGAGTAACAAGCTCAGGTTTCAAATTACCAAACATCTGGAATACTCAGGAACCCTTGATTTGATTTTCATTGATTGTGTTGGTCAACTTGAGTCAGAGGAGCCAGTGTACCTAATGTGAAACAGAATGGTGTCATGATGCATCATGGGTGTGGTTGTGCAGGTGAACTCAGAGGAACCAGTGTAGCAGGCAGTTTGAGATGGGTGAAGTACAACAGGAAGTGTCACATTGCATTGTAGGTGTGGTTGTGCAGCTGAACTCAGAGGAACCAGTGTAGCAGGCAGTGTGAGACTGGGTGAAGTACAACAGGAAGTGTCATGTTGCATTGTGGGTGTGGTTGTGTAGGTGAAGTACAACAGGAAGTGTCATGTTGCATTGTGGGTGTGGTTGTGCACATGAAGTTCAACAGGAAGTGTCATGTTGCATTGTGGCTGTGGTTGTGCAGGTGAACTCAGAGGAGCCGGTTTACCATGCAGTGCTGGACTGGGTGAAACATGACGAGAAGAATAGGCTGATCTGGCTTTCCTCTCTTCTGCAGTTTGTGCGGTTACCACTCCTCTCTGCTTGTTTTATCACAGATGTCATTGATACAGAGGTAGAGGCCTGTATTTTTTCTCTTTTTGGCTGTCAGTATGTCATATATGTTATTTTCTTTTTATATGTGTGTTTGCATTGCTATCTGTGTAAATTGTAATGCAGAATCCTTATGGCTGTGACAGTGTTGTGCATAGGTATATAATTATGTTCAGTATACTGTAATTATGTTCAGTAGACTGCAGTTTCCACATTACAAGATGCTGCCGTTTATAAAGTGCACCCCCAGAAATTTGGTGCAAGTGTGTGTGTGTGTGTGTGTGCGTGTGTGTGTGTGGTTGTGTATGCAAGTGATTGATGGCCTGTGATAATTATGTGTGTATTTATTATGGACAGCCTCGGTGTGATGTTAGGGTGTCAATTTGCTGTTGGCACCTGTGATGTCTGATCAATGCATGTCATTGACAGCCTGTGCTGATGGTTTGTGCATGTTTGTTATTGACAGTCCGTGATATTTGTATACCTGAGTATCACTGCTGTGATGCCTGTATGTGCAGCCGCTGATACGCAGTAGTCACGCGTGCCGTGACCTTCTGGATGAAGCAAAGAGATTCCATCTTCGGCCTGATCTCCGCACACAGATGAATGGCCCTCGCACTTGTCCCCGAATAGGTAAGGAGTTGTCATCAAGCACTGAGGGTCCTTGCTTTTGGCAGTAAGAGATTACAATATACATAAGAGTGGTGAAATGCCAGGTGTCCACTTCTCTCTGCTAATCTGAGTGACTACGGATTCCTGGTTCTAACGTGGGCTGTGGTGTGTCTGTCTTTGCTAGCTGAGCATTCAAGTGAAGTAGTTGGCCAGTGTTTCAAACAACTGATAAAGTGTGATTTGCAGACCTTTTCTAGTGTTTTTAGCTATTGATAAAGTGTGATCTACAGAAATTTCTTTGTGCTAAAACAACTGAGAACGTGTGATATACAGAACTTTGCTTGTTTTAAAGCAGCTGAGAAAGTGTGATCTACAGAGCTTCGCTTGTTTTAAAGCAATTGAGAAAGTGTGATCTACAGAACTTTGTTTGTTTTAAAGCAGCTGAGAAAGTGTGATCTACAGAGCTTTGCTTGTTTTAAAGCAATTGAGAAAGTGTGATCTACAGAACTTTGTTTTAAAGCAACTGAGAAAGTGTGATCTACAGAGCTTTGCTTGTTTTAAAGCAATTGAGAAAGTGTGATCTACAGAACTTTGTTTGTTTTAAAGCAACTGAGAAAGTGTGATCTACAGAGCTTTGCTGGTTTTAAAGCAACTGAGAAAGTGAGAGCTGCAGCTATTTCCATTTGTTAAGGCAACTGATGAAGTGTGGTATACAGAGCTTTTGTTGTGTTAATTAAAGCAACTGATAAGGACTGCTCTACAGAGCTTATTTTAAAGCAACTGATAGAGTAGTGCCACATACAGAGCTTTCTGTGCCAGAGATCCACGGCAGTAGTGACCCTTAAAGGTGAAGGTAACATCATCTTTGGTCAAATTCTGCACAGGGTTGTACAGTGTCAGTGATAGCTTGGAATAATTGATTCAGCCACATGAGTCTGTAGCTGTGAGCTTTCCCTGACAAAAGCAAGCGTGCTATATATGTGTTAAAAAACCCCACACCCCATCAAAACCTGGAAAAAGAAAGCCCCCTTCCCCCTTCCCGCCAGTAGTGTTTTTGCCATAATTATGAACAAAACGGATGTTGACTGCTATATTTAACATTAAAATGAAATTGGAAAGTTGTATCTTACAGCAGTGTGGAACGTTAAATTTAAACCAAAGGTTGTGTCTGATGGCTACAATTGTGTAACATTACAACAAAGGTGGAGTCTGATTTCTGTGTGTGACATTAAAACAAAGGTTGTGTTCCACAGGCACAGATGACCAGCTGGTGGTAGTTGGAGGGTTTGGGTCCCACCAGAACCTGGTGGATGTTGTGGAGAAGTATGACCCCAAGTCACACACGTGGACGCGACTGCCTGTATGATTTTCTTTATTTTTGTCTCTCTCATATTAATGTACTTTGTTTTTGCAGTTGTGTTCTTTATCTCTTGCATATTTTTTTGTTTTGTGTAGCCTTTTGAGGCCTTTGAGATGTCACTGACTTAGTGTTACTGGAATAGGACTGTGGTGGAAGTGTTACAGGACATTTAAGATGTCACATACTTGGGGTTACTGGAACAGGACTACAGTGGAAGTGTTACAGGACATTTAAGATGTCACAGACTTAGTGTTACTGGAATAGGACTGTGGTGGAAGTGTTACAGGACACTGGAGATGTCACAGACTCCCTGTTACTGGAATAGGACTGTGGTGGAAGTGTTACAGGACATTCACCCAAGAATGGTAGAGAACTCCTGCCAACTTTGTGTCCCTGTGCATGTGTGTGCGTGTGTGTGTGTGTGTGTGTGTGTGCGCGTGTGTACGCATGTGTGTATGTGTGTTTGTGTGTACATGCATGCATGCATTCACATGGACATGCTAATTTCCTGCCCAATTTCCTACAGAGCTTGTCGAGACGCAGGCGGTACGTGTCAGCTGCCTCTCTGGCAGGGAAGCTGTTTGTGATGGGGGGCTACGATGGCCACTCACGACTCAACCTTGCAGAGTGCCTGGACCTGACACAGACCCAACTGTCATGGAACACCATATCGCCCATGCACCACCGCAGGGGATTGGCTTGTGTCTGCGTCTATAAAGGTAATGATCGCAGGAAGTAGTGGTGAGATTGCTGATGTACTGAACTGGGACAGATACCATGTGGTTTTAGAAGTCTGAAACAAAGTGGTGTTCTGTGATTGTTATCATTTAATGCTGCGGATGTACACCTGTGCTGATATTGGACAAGCATCCACACATGCGTGTGTGTACACAGAGACCCTCTCCTTTCCACCACCTGACTCCCCAAAACCCTGGCCATACCTTCCTACATGCATGCCACAGATCAGAGAAACCAGTAGATGCACAGAGTGCCCCTGTCCGAATGGCAACAAAAAGGAAAGAAACCTCTCTATATGTACACTGACAATAGATCAAAGTGAAAAACAAATCAAAAAAATCACTGCCTTCCTATCCCAACCACCAAAGAGAAAAGCAAATGGAGAAAAAAAGATTTTTTTGTTTTTTTGTTTTTTTGTTTGTTAAAGTAATGTTTCATTGCTTGCCTCTTGCAGAGTCTATATACATGTGTGGCGGTTTCGACGGCCACACGCGTCACACGAGCATGGAGAGGTACGACCCAAAGACGGACAAGTGGACCATGCTCAGCGGGATGGCCATTGGGCGGGAAGGGGCGGGGCTGGTTGTTGCTGGAGACATGATTTACTGCATCGGTGGCTATGACGGGATCAGCCTTCTGGACTCTGCTGAGAGATACGACCCATCATCTGAGCAGTGGACGTCCATCCCGTGCATGACCATTCAACGTTCAGGTGCGTAAATAATTTTTCCTGTTGACTTGTGCCAACTGTGGCACATTTCTGCTGAAATGGCAGCAGCGTTGGGGCAGGGAGGGGTCAGTGAATGAGAAGCCTGATTGCTTCAGCGGGCTGTCTCATTTGAAGGCTGTTTGAAACAGAAACTGTTGAGGACATTGAATAAGAAGGGTACAGAAAGTGTAACGCTGAATGACAGCAAAATGTCACTTTGGTTTGCTGGTTACATTACTAACCTCAGTTAAATTGCCCAGGGTTTGGTCACAGTTTTTTGGAGCCTGAGAATTTGTCTGAATGAGCCTGAATTTTCTCTCATTTCAAGAAGCATAAAGAGAAGCACATGTCTTTGAGACTGTGTGACTTGGGGTCTGCATTTCCCCTCACCAGAGGCTTGGGGAACACAGGCATCATCTCTTTGCTCTGCTGTTGTAACTCTTCAGGCTGTAGTTCACTGTTTCATATTCCCAGCAAAGAAAACACTAGCACTGCTAATTTTCTGACTTGGCTACTTTGACTTTTGGTCTATCATCTGTTTTTCTAGATGGTTTATTCAATCTCTTTACAGTTTATTCGATCTCTTTACAACATATATTCCAGGATGGAAGAAGTGTTAATTTCACACAAAGCTTTGGAAGTTGCAATGCCATCAGTGTGTTATGGTTTGTGTGTGTATGTTTTTTGCAGAGTGCCATTTAAATAATTCCAACTTTTTGAGAGTGTGTACTGTAGTTTTAGACTAAGACTTGCACCCTCACTTGGGGATCACTGTGCAGGTGCAGGAGTGGCTGTTGTGAACGAAGTCATCTACGTTTGTGGTGGCTACGATGGGAATGATCACCTGTCTAGTGTGGAATCATTCAACACGCAGACAAACCACTGGACCACACTGCATCACATGGTTGTCCCACGCTGCTATGTTGGTGCCTGTGTTCTGCGTGGACAGCTGATGGTGGTTGCAGGGTGAGTCATGAGCGGGGTGGGGGGGGTGGAGGTGGGGGGTGGGGGTGGGAGTGGGGAACAGGGAGGAGTGTGTGTTCTGTTTTTCTCTCTTACTGCTGGTTTTTTGTTTCAAAGTAATTGAGAGCCCAAGAAGGATTAGAACTGGGCATGTGATAGAAAACAAAAAAAGAGATGTGTGAGTGTATGTGTGTGGTCCTAAAACATGAGGGAATGACAGATTTGATTATGGGAAAAGAGAGAGAGAGAGAGAGAGAGAGAGAGAGAGAGAGAGAGAGAGAGATGTGTGTGTTGTGTTGGGATGTGGGGGGATGGAACAGGGAGAGAAATTATTAAAAAATAACAAACTTCTTTTATGTGCAGATTCTTTCTTCAATACTTAACAATAACCTTGTTTCCTTATTAGGTATGAAGGTGACTGTAGAGCACATTACTCAGCATAAACATTACATTTAAGATGATGGTGGCTTGATTGCTTATCTTTTTGAAAATGATTGGGCAGCATGTTCCCCCCTGGGGTTATGCAGAAGCTTCTTGTTTTTCCGTTCAGTATATGTCAACATTGCCAAGAAGGCCTTTCACATTTTGGCATTCCTTTTTTCATTTTCCCTGTTCTGTTTGACAGATATGATGGCAACACTCTGCTGAACACTGTGGAGGTATATGACCCGCTGCGTGACACGTGGGATGTCCTTGATGACAGCATGGCCACTCCGCGCTGTGATGCTGGCGTCTGTGTTGTGAGAATGCCATGATGACTCACCTCCTCCCTCTGACATGAAATACTTGACTGTTGCAAGCGATCTGTGGATGCATCTTAGTTTTTTATTTATTACAGTGTTAATACTGTGGCGAGGTGGGTTTTTTGAGACCAGAGCCGGAGAAAGTGTGAACATATTTGGTTGCACTGACTAAACCATGACTTGGGTGCACTTTGAGTTGCTGTGAATCGTGATCGTGTGCGTGTGTTAATGACTAGGCCAGTGTTCTTCTGCATTGTTGCCATACCAGCTTGGAGGAAGAGACAGGAATGGTCAGTGGGTGATTTTCAGAGTCTCCGAGGAAACAGCTGCTTGAGACAGGAAGCAGCTGTTTGGTCCAGAGGGAGGAATGCTGGAACATTTGAGCTGCATTTCAAATTCAAGGTCATGAACATGTCGGCCCAAAGATTGTGGTCCGTTTCATGCGTATTTTGGATTCCAATTTTGCACAAATCTCTTGACCATTGTGATAATCTGTGAAATCCAAGAAATCTTTTTGTTTAGTTTTTTTGTTTTTCTTTGTGTTGTGTTAAGTGCAGACTTGATGAACACAGAGGTGGACTATCTGCATGTTCAGTGAGTGCTGGGTGAAAACTATAAGGAGCCCTGACAGAACTTACTCTGTCTGTGTGATACTGATGGCCAGGGGTGTGATCTGGTGCCTTTGCTGTCAGTATTAGTGTCAGTGTGGGGATAAGACCATGTGGGATGTTAGGCCATTCACTGTATGGGGATATGACTCTCTAGGATGTTAGTCCAGTCAGAGTATGGAGATAGAACCATGTGGGACATTAGTCCAGTCAGAGTATGGGGATAGGGCCTTGTGGGACATTAGTCCATTCAGAGTTTTTGGATAGGACCATGTGGGATGTTAGTCTATTCAGAGTAGGGGGATAGGACCATATGGGATGTTAGTCCATTCAGTGTATGGGGATAAGATTCTGTAGGATGTTAGTCCGTTCGGAGTATGGGGATAGGACTGTGTAGGATGTTAGTCTATTCAGAGTATGGGGATAGAACCATGTGGGATGTTAGTCCATTCAGAGTATGGGGATAGGACCATGTGGGATGTTAGTCCATTCAGAGTATGGGGATAGGACCATGTGGGATGTTAGTCCATTCAGAGTATGGGGATAGGACCATGTGGGATGTTAGTCCATTCAGAGTATGGGGATAGGACCATGTGGGATGTTAGTCCATTCAGAGTATGGGGATAGGACCATGTGGGATGTTAGTCCATTCAGAGTATGGGGATAGGACAGTGTGGCAACATTATTGTTCCCATGAGGAAATTCATCTGACAGCAATATAAGACCATGGCAGGTGAAGTTTGATATTACAGTGTACCCACACACACATGCATACACACTCCTGTTCAAGCACACTCCAATGTGTGCAATCATATGCATGTATGAACATGCACACACACACACAGACACACACACACACACACATACACATATCAGTTGACATGGGTGTGACTTACTCTATGTGTGTGTGTGTGTGTGTGTGTGTGTGTGTGTGTGTGTGTGTGTGTGTGTGTGTGTGTGTGTGTGTGTGTGTTTAAAAAAACACCTTGTTAGTTTTAGACAAGGTGTGTTGGGAGATATGCTTAGTTCCTTTTGGCGAAATTTCATCTTAAGAGGCTTCCACTGTATCTGTCTGAAGGACTGTCCTGATCCCAGTGGAGGAGAGTTTTTTTGTATTATTACTTCCTTGCTGCCCACATGAAGCTAATAAAATAAAAGATTGGATGGTCACTGACCTGAGAATGTGGAGGAGGATTCCTCGAGACTGTTCAGTGATGAACATTGAAAATAAGGGGCCATGGTGTTTGAATCTCATCTTTTGTTAAATTTACAACAAAACTGAACTTGCCACTTGCCACATTGTGTGGTGTCAGAAATAAATGCATCTGTCACTGAAACTGAACTGGAGATGCTTGGTTGGTGAACTGCCAAACAGACTTGTTGGCAAAAGAGAGAGAGAGAGAGAGAGAGAGAGAGAGAGACAGACAGACAGACAGACAGACAGACAGAGAAGAAATAAAAGGCAATGTCAACAAAACGAAATCTCATCTACCAGCATCAACCAGATTAATTCTGAAGTGAATTCCAAATATGCCGGTTTAAGATTCAATAATAGATAGGCAAAATTTCTAAAACTGTGAAGTGCTAGGTTAAATTTTGTGAAGCTACTAATCTCATGCCTCTGTGGTACTGACCTCTCAAGCAAATACTTGAAACAGGGTTAATAATGGTTATTTCTTCAACACAAATCCTTAAAAGCTCTATGCACTTAAGAAGAACAGTGTGAAAGGGGAAGGAGGATGGAGTGTGAGCTTTTGTTTTTATTTTTATAAAATGAACAAAAAGTGCTTTAAGTGTGACTCAGTCAAATTGTGTCTTAATAATTTTCCTGTGCACCAAAGGGAGAGAACAATACCAAACCATAATGATATCAGGTGAGGGCTGCCAATTACAGGCCCTTGACTTTTGTAGCATTTTGTATATATCTACATTTTATTGTCCCATTTAGGATTTTTTAATTTGATATTTTGGTTGCCTTCACAAGGAAAGCCAGGTTCAGCATAGTCATGCTACTCCTATGTACGCATTAGGTACTCACCATGGTGGATTTTTGCTGTGGCAAGGTCTTTTTACAGCTATCTGACCTTATCTTTAAGTCAACTATCTTTTTTGAAAAGACAGTCTGCCCAAGAAGGCTGGCCTGTGTCCAGCACGTACAAGAGATCAAAACAAAAACTTCAAAGAAGGATTTTGACTGGACCTTAGAACTATACACATTGAAGTGTCCCAGTCAGCCAGGTGGCTTCCTCTGGTCTCTCTCATCTTGTTCCATGGGTGATGTAAGCATGCAGTTTTCCAACGTGATATCACCTATCAGAGAGTGTGTGCATCAGATGTGAAGGGGGGGGGGGGGGGGGGGGGTATGTATGTGTATGTTGGGGAGGGAGGGGGCAAGGGGGTGGGGGGGTAGTGGTGAATGTATGTGCGATAGTTATTTTAACTGTGTCAAAAAATATGTAAGAGATTATATACATCATATTTTGAGTATTGTGTGAGTATGCATCATTTAGTGTGTGAATGTGTGCATGCATTTGTATTTGTATTTGTAGGTGTGAGATACAGATCAGATGAAAGTAATGATGTGTATGGATGCATATGCATGTGCATGTTTGTTTTTGCGACTGCAAACAAGTGTATAATTATTTAAATATGATTACATTTTTCTTTTTTAATTTGTTGTTTTGATGTAATTTATTGACCTATGTTGTTATCTTGATATTCATAAGATAGGTCTAATACGACTTGTGTGAAAAGACTTTAAATAAAAAGGAAGAACAATCAGATTAGAACGTTCATATGAGCCAGTGACAAAAGGTCATATAAAAAATGGGACAATGCGCTAAAAATTTCAGCTCAGAAATTTTAGTAAAATTTCTGAATTTAACGAATGAACAAAAAATTACTGACAAAAAAAATGACATAGAAAGATAACAGACCATACGGGTTAAGTGGACATGACATTTTCCCAGCAGCCCTATCGAAAATCAGTTGTGATAAAAGGTTGGTTGTGATGATCAGACATGAAAACAACAGAGTATTGTTTTTTGACCTTTTTGTTTACAATTTTAGCTGTATTTTGAGGAAATAAGATTTTTTTTGTACTTTCATCACCAATTATTGATAATTTGAAATGTTGGCTTGTGTTCTCTGTCATGATAAAGAGAAAGGGTGTGGTTAATAACACGCATAAGCAGACATGAGAAGTCACAACTGACGGGGAAAACAGTTCAGATCAAATTATCTGAAAAGTTTAGGAGCAATTTTTTTCAGTTGTGAATGGAAAATGTAGTCAAATGTATTGTCTCTTGTTTCCTCATTGTGTAAGATATGTGATAATGATGTAGTTGGCATCAATTTAAGATGCTGTGGACAGGTGTGTAAATGTCCCAATTGGACCTTGCCAACTTCAAAGATTTTGGAAAGAAAAATTCATTTTTACCTTTAATATGGTGCTTACACTCATTATTGTGTTGTATGTATCTCTTTAGAAAACAAACATTCCAACAATGCAAACATCAAACACATTGAGGATGTACATGTTAGTTTATTATCAATTTAATACTCATGGTGCACTGTATTACCACCTTTTGTCAGAATCTCATATGAAATTAAGGGATACACTCTACAAAAGTAGACTCCCCAAAACAACAACAACACACACACACACACACACACACACACACACACACACACACACACACACACACACACACACACACACACACACACACACACACACACACACACCTCAAAAATACAACAATTGGTGTTTCTTCAGCAGACCGTGACCCAAAGATGTCAACTGCTATTGCCTGTGGTGGCAGCTCGTTCTTTACCCATGTCGCCTTCTTCGCTCTGTGTGCTTTTCACTTTCACCGAGCGCTTTTGCTCCTTTGTCTGTACGTGTTTGCTGTCGACCATGTCCTTCATTTCAGGTGACGTCTGTCCAGTCATGGACAGTAGCTGCATGATCTTGTTGTGTGTTCACAGATGGCACTTCAGTGTTCCTAGTACACATGAGTGTGTTGTGTAGGCATGCTGCCTGGACTATTTTCCACAGGGGAGGACTTCTTTCAACGTGATAATTATAACGCATTAGAAGTATGACTGACGTTGTGCCATACATATGTCATATATATATATATATATATATATATATATATATATATATATATATATATATATATATATATATAATAATAAGCCAGTGACAAAAGGTCATACAAAAAATGGGGCAAGGCACTCAAAATTTCAACTCAGAAATTTAACTAACATTTCTGAATTTAATGAAAGAACAAATAACTACTTCCAAAAAAATGATGTTGAAAAGATAACTGAGACCAGATCTGTTAACATATGTTTTCCCAGCTGCCCTACAGAAAATCAGTTGTGATAAAAAGTCGATTGTGATGATTGGACATGAAAACAACAGAGTATTGTTTTTTGACCTTTTTGTTTATAATGCTAGCTGTATTTTGAGGAAATAAGGAAAAGTGTACTTTAATCACCAATTATTGATAATTTGAAATGTTGCCTTGTGTTCTCTGCAGTGATAAAGAGAAAGGGAGTGGTTAATAACGATGTATGAGCAGACATGACAAATCACAACTGACTGGGAAAAATTTCAGATCAAATAATCTGAAAAGTTTAGGAGCAATTTTTTTTCTCAGTTGTGACTGGAAAATGTAGTCAAATGTATTGTCTCTTGTATGCTTATTATGTAAGATATGTCATAATGCAGTGGACAGGTGTGTAAATGTCCCAATTGAATCTTGCCCAATTTCGAAGATTTTGAAAAGATTTTTTTTTATTTTTACCTTTAATATGGTGCTTACACTCAATATTGTGTTGTTTGTATCTCTTTCAAAAACAAACAGTTCAACAAAGCCAACATCAAACATACTGAGGATGTACATGTTAGTTTGTTATCAATTTAATACTCGTGGTGCACCGTATCACCACCTTCTGTCACTGGCTTCTATACGTCTGTATTACCTTTGGTCACGCACGCTGCGGCCCTCAACACGGTGCAAGCTGGGCCTTCCACGGGGTTGGACTCGGATCAGAATAAGCCTGCATGCATGCGTGTTGAATGAAGTGGAATGAAGTGTCGCTTGCAGCTAGCCCCTGTTGCATGCCATGGTGGAGTTTTTAGCTGGCTGTCACGAAGACGCGCTTCTTTGGGCATGCAGGCCACATGCACGTGAACTGTGGATTTCTTTCCATGTGATACTTCTACGTAGCTGTAGCTGGCTTCCTGCTGTACCGGGCTTTAAGAAGGAGATGCAGTCATACAAAATGTCAGAGTTCTCTGTCAGCTTTTTTTTTTTTTTTTTGGTCAATGGAGAATAAAGTCTTAACACAAAAGAAGCATGTTGTAGTTATATTTATATGTGATGTGATGTGATGCGTGTGAATAGATGAAAAATAAGTTGTGTTCTCAGTTGTTTGTTTGATGATCCTTTTCCCCCATGTCTCCCGCAACCTAGTTTGATACTCCCCACCCCAATCCCCACCTGTCGAGAGAGAGAGAGAGAGAGAGAGAGAGAGAGAGAGAGAGAGAGAGAGAGAGAGAGAGAGAGAGAGAGAGAGAGTATGGGGTATGTCAGAATATTATTCACGTCTACTGACATGGATTCCAACTTTTTATAATTTGTCACCTGGTTAATTCAACTCCATTCCTTCAACCCCCTCCCGGTCCCGATTCTGCTGTTGACATATAAATTGCGTGTGTGATTTGAAAGTTCTGTTTCTGCTAGAATTGACCGTTGTCACTGACAGCACAATAGCATTTCAAGTAACTAACTATACGCAACGACTCTATTTTCGGTCTGAAACTGGAGTACAGCTGCCTGAGCAGTAGGAGACGCTGCATGCATGCGCTCATGTTCATGTTCGTGTTCATGCACATAGTAATGTATAAAGTTATGTATAAACTGCACATAGTTATGTATAAAGTGCAAGGAGTGCTGTTGCGTGTCCTACATCACGACAGCATATTGCCCGGCGCAGCGGATCAACACGGTCACAGGAAAAGGGAACAGTCCATGCTTTGCAATGTTCTATGCTAACATTGTAACCAACATTTGAGGATGTACCTCTGGTGGAGTTTACGTACCTTGTATTTACACGCATGCGAGGTGAGAGTTACCGTAGGCGACTCAGTCGGGTCTTTGTTGTTGTACTTGTATTCCTTCGAGCGCTAATTAACTCCCTTGTGGGTTGATTCTAACGCTGGAACCGTTTCATAGGCAAATTTGGGGAAACTTCCAAGAGACGGGGTGGAGCGCATAACTTATGGGCTTTTCCGAGCGCATAGATATCATCTTGAACTGAACTGAACTGAACTATGCTAAAGAGAAATTATGGGAGAGTTCTTCTTCGTCTTCTTCCCTTAAAATTAGCATATAATTATAACCATTTTTGGCTACTCTGCTATTATTCCTTTTTATTAATTTATTATATGTGCATTTCCAGGCCATTGGCCATTGGCCTCTTCTTTTGTGCGTGCTGTGCTATGCAGACGAGAGCGAGACTGATAGGCAGTGAAGAGTGTGCACAAGTGTTGAAGCTGAAGAACCGAACAATGGTCCATCACCCTGTCTCGTCCAGCAGTTGAAACCTTGGCCACTGGGCTGACAGATACAGTCCAGCGCGTTATGCTTACAACCCAGCTAGCCACCAGCTCCTGTCACTCATGGTCATATACCATGTCTCAAGTCTGTGTTTGCTGCCCATTTTTTTTTACAGGTTGTGTAAATTAAGCTTTGTATAGTCAGTATACTCGTGTGTGTGTGTGTGTGTGTGTGTGTGTGTGTGTGTGTGTGTGTGTGTGTGTGTGTGTGTGTGTGTGTGTGTGTGTGTGTGTGTGTGTGTGTGTGTGTGTGTGTGTGTGTGTGTGTGTACGTGAGTGCCAGTGTGTGTACGTGAGTGCGTGTGTGTGCGTGTATGCGCTTAGAATAGTCTCTACGGATAAGATTTTATGCTTTATTATATAACTTAATTATTAATAATTTATATGACCGCATAAATGTACGATCGGTTGCTATGGGAAACCAGAGACCGCGATGTGACCGCCGAGGGGCGTCTGATCAAGTAATGTGGGTTTCACCAGTTTGCTCTATTCTCATCTGATTCTGATCTGACACAAGTCGTCGACAGCCAATGAAAATCGTCACGATCAGGCCTGCCCCAGTTAACCGGTCACCCGGCAATTGGATTCGCTTGGACTGCGAATGCAGTCTCTGTCAGCACGAAGGCAAAACATATCACAATTAAGTAGTCAAGGTCGACTCCCGGTCACGACACACGTGTGAGGCGGGTTGGCCTAGCGGTAAGGCGTTAGGCTGGTAAGCAGAAGGGCCTCGGCTCGATTCCGCTTCGGCTCTCCTTTCTCTTCAAGAGAGAGAGAGAGAGAGAGAGAGAGAGAGAGAGAGAGAGGAGAGAGAGAGAGAGAGAGAGAGTTCGTGTTGTATGCGTTGATCTTTGTAAAAATCTTTTTGCATTTAAAGACTATGTAAGTACTTGTGGCCTGTGCGTAGGCGCTCTAAGTATGCATTATCATTACTATTAAAACGGAAGAAGAAGAAAAGACGTTTGTGTAGCATGTGCTGTTCCCTGTTCCTGTCAACGATGAGGCACAGGCAACGCAACACCTTCAGCGCGCTCTCATTCTTCACCAGTTGGCCTCCAGGGAGAGGACGGTTTCAGGAGAGAGATAAAGGGGAAGTGTGTGTGTGTGTGTGTGTGTGTGTGTGTGTGTGTGTGTGTGTGTGTGTGTGTGTGTGTGTGTGTGTGTGTGTGTGTGTGTGTGTGTGTGTGTGGTGTTGTGTGTGTGTGTGTGTAGGGGGTGTATGTGTGTGTGTGTGTGTGTGTGTGTGTGTGTGTGTGTGTGTGTGTGTGTTGTGTGTAGTGTTTTGTGTGTTTGTGTGTGTGTGTGTGTGTGTGTGTGTGTGTGTGGTGTGTGTGTGTGTGTGTGTGTAGGTGTGTGTGGTGTGTGTGTGTGTTGTGTGTGTGTGTGTGTGTGTGTGTGTGTGTGTGTAGGGGGGTGTGTGTGTGGGGTGTGTGTGTGTGTGGTGTGTGTGTGTGTGTGTGTGGTGTGTATGTGTGTGTATGTGTGTGTGGTGTGTGTGTGTGTGTGTGTGTGTGTGTGTGTGTGTGTGTGTGTGTGCAAGCGTGGGTGCGGTGTGTGTGTGTGTGTGTGTGTGTGTGTGTGGTTGTGTGTGGTGTGTGTGTGTGTGTGTGTGTGTGTGTGGTGTGTGGTGTGGTGTGTGTGTGTGTGTGTGTGTGTGTGTGTGTGTGTGTGTGTGTGTAGGGGGGTGTAGTGCTGTGTGTGTGGTGGTGGCAAGCGTGGTGCGTGGGCAGCGGCAGCGCGTGTGCGTGGTGTGTGTGTGTGTGTGTGTGTGTGGTGTGTGTGTGTGTGTGGTGTGGGGGTGTAGGGGTTGAGGGGGGAGTGAGGAGGGGGAGGGGGGCAAAGATCACTACCAGGACCGAAAAACATTGTTCAGTTTGGCAAAGGCCTTGAGACGTGGCATTGTGCGTCCCGTCACGGTCAGTGAATCCGTTCACGGCCAGCGAGAACACGCGATAACGAAGATTGCCGGGTAATACTAGTCAGCATAGCAGCTTGACTGTAAAAATAATATAACAAAATTCATCGTGACTTTGATTCCGTCGTTTTGTTGTTGTTGTTTTCTGTTTTCTCGACTCGCGTGAAAAACCGGGATTCTCTCTCTCTTTTTGTTGTTTTGTTTAATTTTATGTACTAATTTAGTATCCATTTCTTTTTCCTTGTTGGTATTGTCGTTTTTCTTAAGCTTAATTTTATCCATCCCCTTCCCCTGCTCTCTCTGTAAATTATCCCCTTTTTTAAAATAGTTTTTCTTTTATTTAAAAAAAAAGTTTTTTTAATTTGTGTGCGTGCGTGCGTGCGTGCGTGCGTGCGTGCGTGCGTGCGTGCGTGCGTGCGTGCGTGTGTGTGTGTGTGTTTAACTGAGTTTTAGACTTTTTTTCTCCAGTTTGTTTTTCACTGCTATTTTTTCATTTCCTTGCAATCGCTGTCTGGTTTTATATGTGTTGTTGTTGTTATTATTATTATTATTTTTAATTGATGTTTTTTTTTTTACTGATGCTGTATTGTCTATAGCCTTCTGTAATATATTTACTGTGAATGTCTTGGTTATTAGTAGTACTGTAGCAACGGCAGATATGTGAGTCGGTCTTTGTGCTAATATCTTCACCGTTGAGAAATAAAGTTCAATCAATCAATCAATCTCTCTCTCTCCCCAGGTTTTTGACTGAACCTAAAATACAATCCTTGTAAAATTGATAAACTTGAGTTTTCGAGTTCGAGTTCGAGTTCGAGTTCGAGTTCTCTCTCTCTCTCTCTCTCTCTTCTCTCCTCTCTCTCTCTCTCTCTCCTCTCTTCCAGGTTTTGACTGAACCTGAAATACAATCCTTGTAAAACTGATAAACTTGAGTTTTCGAGTTCTCTCTCTCTCTCTCTCTCTCTCTCTCTCTCTCTCTCTCCCCCCCCCCTCTCTCTCTCTCTCTCTCTCTCTCTCTCTCTCTCTCTCTCTCTCTCTCTCTCTCTCTCTCTCTCTCTCTCTCTCTCTCTCCATATATGAATATTTATGATCAATGTTCAACAGTCTATTTGGCTAAGTGTCCGGCGTGTTAAAATGTTTAACGTTGCGAATTTCTCGGACGCCATAATTAATGCGATACATATCTAACTTTGACATGCATGAAGGTAGTGCTCATTTAGTTTTAAGTGAAAAGTATATATATTATATGTTCTTATCTGATTAAGCTGAAATTTTTGATAATGTCTGTAATTTTCGACCGTCGACTAGATCATGCATTTTCTACTAATTCTGAAAAATAACAACAAAAAACAAACAAACAGAGAGAGAAGAGAGAGAGAGAGAGAGAGAGAGAGAGAGAGAGAGAGAGAGAGAGAGAGAGAGAGAGAGAGTCTTTCGCTCATACACTATTTTAGCGAGCTCTCTCAAACTGTTCATGAGTATAATCTTTCGGCTAAGGGGTCCACAGATTAAAACCAGGTTTGATGACCCTAGAGTTGGTTTGCGTGTGTGCGCGTGTGTGCATGTGTGTGTGTGTGGGGGGAGGGGGGGGAGGGGGGGGGGAGGGGGGGGGGGTACTGCCCAACTTGGGGTTCGAACCTGCTCCTGATCCCGGTACATTCTTGTCTTCATCAACATACATGGTCTGCATTGACTGAGTTGACCTGCTGACCTCCCAGTCCCACCTTCCCACCTCATTTCTTCCCCCGGCCATCTCTCTTTCACCCCACCTCACCACGCCTTTTTTTCCCCGTTTTGGCCTGTCTGTATTTAGTTTCTCTGAAAGGAGTTCCTTCAAACGTACTTCACATTCCTGTCTGTCATCTGACTGTGTCAGTATTTCTCTCTCCCTTACTCGCTTGTTCTAATCCCGCTTTATTCCTTCTATCGGCCTCTGCCCCTAGATCAAAATGGGAAAAGGTGGGAGGGAGATTGCGTGCGCGGCGGCGCGCGCGCGTGTGTGTGTGTGTGTGTGTGTGTGTGTGTGTGTGTGTGTGTGTGTGTGTGTGTGTGTGTGTGTGTGTAGGGGTGGGTGGGGGTGGGGTGGGATGGAGGGGTGGGGGTAGATCGAAGAAACAGTAGTAACAACAAGTTGCAAGAATCTATAGTCTCATGATAACTGCCCTTGCTATTAGTGGCAGAAAGATTTCACTGGTGGGTGGATGCCAGAAGAAGAAAAAAGAAGAAAAAAATGAACGCTGGAAAGACGTCACATGAAGACAACAACAAACACCCGAATCGCTTACGGTACGTAACTCCGGGTCTCACATGCTGCCGACATGCGAATAAACACGAGGTACATAAACTCCGCCATCTCGGATTAGTGCTTACTTTGTAAAGCTGGCCATAACAGCTGATCCCACGATAATTCCCCATAAGACCGCACTCGTTAACACAAGGGGCCTGGCGAGGGGGTGTAGGGGGTGGGGGTGGGGGAAGGTGGGGTGAGGTGGGGGAGGGGGGAGGGGGGGGGAGGGGTACAGGCGTTGGAGTAGGTGGCGGGTGTAGGCACAATTTTGTTTTATGTATGTGTGTATTTTATATATATATATATATTATCTAGTATATATATATATATATATATATATATATATAAGAGGAGGAGAGGAGAGAGAGAGAGAGAGAGATAGAGAGAGAGAAGAGGAGAGAGGAGAGAGAGAGGAGGAGAGAAAGAGGAGAGAGAGAGAGAGAGAGAGAGAGAGAGAGTATAACAAAATTCAAGCATGTCTTGGTTTGGACATTTTATTACACCACATTTTCGCCCATCTTGGGGCTTTTTCAAGGCTTGCCCGGTCGGATAGACTGATTCCTACAAAACGTAAGTTGATTACAAAAGACGTCATATTTTTATACGTCACGTCCTCTTGCACACGTATTATTATATATATGCTTTGACGAAGCTACCACAGCACGTTTCTGCAAAATCCATATTCAAGGTCACGTGATGTCAGTCGAACGACGTCAGGTCCCTAAGTTTGATAGAATTAAGACATTTTATTTTTCTTCTTCTGTCAGTGTTTAATAATGACAACTGCCGTATATACATGCATCTGACGGGACCAGCAAAGTCTTTTCGTGGGCAGCAATGCGATGTGTGTGGTCACCAAAGTCACTAGACCGTGTCTGTAAACAACAGTTGTGATGTGACAGTCACTAAACCGTATTTGTAAACCACAACTGTGATGTGACAAGGTCACTAGAAGGTGTCTGTAAACCACAGCTGTGATGTAACAACCACTGAGCATGAACTTTGAAGAATACGACTTACTCTGTATCGTTGATGGACACTTGCAGTAAAACCATTCAACACACAAAGGAGCTGGGGGGGGGGGGGGGGGGGGGACTATGGCACGCAACCCCATGCAGTCAAACGCTCTGGCCCTCAGTGGGCCGGGTCGTAGCGAGTGGGCTACGTTCAGGTTCAAACCTATCACAACGATCTGCTCTGTAGACTGCATTCTGTTTTGGTCTGTATTATTTGTATTTTGTTTTATTCCTCTCTGTCTGTCTGTCTGTCTGTCTGTCTCTGTCTGTCTGTCTGTCTGTCTGTCTGTCTGTCTGTCTGTCTGTCTGTCTGTCTCTCTCTCTCTCTCTCTCTCTCTCTCTCTCTCTCTCTCTCTCTCTCTCTCGCGCAAGTTTAAATCTGTGCTGGAACCAGAGAAATATCTTGACAGCATCCGACAAAAGTGCTTTGGAGATGCACTCATCAGGTTCAGACTAGATATAAGCGATATAAATGTTCACAAAAACCGATACAAAGCAAGTGATCTTCCTACTGGGAATGAATGTCCTTTCTGTCCAGGAGTGTGTGTGTGTATGTGTGTGCGCACGCGCTGTGTGTGTGTGTGTGTGTGTGGGGTGTGTGGGGTGTGTGTGTGTGTGTGTGTGTGTGTGTGTGTGTGTGTGTGTGTGTGTGTGTGTGTGTGTGTGTGTGTGTGTGTGTGTGTGTGTGTGTGTGTGTGTGTGTGAGCGCGCGCTTGTGTGTGTGTGTGTGTGTGTGTGTGTGGTGTGTGTGTGTGTGGGGTGTGGTGTGTGTGTGTGTGTGTTTTGTGTGTGTGTGGGGTGTGTGAGGGCGCGTGCGCCCGCAGGCGCAACACGACTGTAATACAAAATGTGAAAATGTACACATATTGATAACTATTGTTACCCCTATGAGACTGGGCAGATGGCCTGAAATCATTACAAAAATTGTCATTGTCTTGTCCTCTCTCTCTCTCTCTCCTCTCTCTCCCCCCCCTTCTCTCTTCGCCCTGATATAATCGTCATGTAAGTGATCTGGTTGGACGGCGTTAAATACCAATAAAGCCCGTCTACTTGTCTCTTTCCTTTGTTTGAATTTCAAATTGTCTAGTACGGCTCCACAAACAGAATCCGAATAAATGACTAGGAAGGAACAAAGAAAACTTAATTAGCACAGTAGAGTGTCTAACAAACAAACCCAGACAAAGATGAATAAGCAAGAAAAGCAACAAACAACATCAACAACCACAACAACAACAGACACACATACACACGCACACACACATATATATATACACACGCACGCACGCACGCAACGCACACACACACACGCACGCACGCACGCACAGACACCACACACACACACACACACACACACACACACACAACACACAGCACACGCAAGCACACACACACACGCAGGCACACACACACACACACACACACACTCACACACCACACACACACACACACACACACACACACACACACACACACACACACACACACACACACACACACACCAAACAAACAAACAAAACAAACAAGCAAACAAACAGTCTGAAACAAAATTGAATGCTAGCGTTCTGAAACAAGATCAAACGACAGCAGAAAGGTTCAAACAAAACAAAACGCAAGCAGAAAGACACTGGAAAATTACTTTTACAGACGGCAGGCTGACTCCACGGACTGACCCTAGCTTTGCCGCCAGTCAAGTTCGTTTCGCGGCAATAGACGCAAAACCGTTTGAACAACGGAAGAGTTCGTAAATGTACGATACCAGAGCATTATGCTCAATGACCCGGTTCTTTGGTTTTGTTCGAACGTGATCACAAACTGCTTGCTGCGGGTGTCCATACCTGACAAAATAAACACGCATTGACACGTCTCACCTTCTCATTTTGTCTGAAAACACCTCAGTGCTTGTGCGCGTGGTTGCGATGATTAATTTTATTGTCGTCAGTTGTCCAAAGTGTCCGATTCCAAGACCGTTTCCCAGGAGCAGAGAACCGAAGCTGCCTCGCCACGCTATCTGATTGTAACACCGACAGAACCGTGGGCTTGGATAGCAAGTAGCATTAGACGCAACTAGTGCGTTGCGGTGACATCTCAGCACGCCAGCGAACTGGGGGAATAACAGCAACAACAATTATAATAAAAAAGACCCGAAAACTACACGGGCGTCAGCGTGGGCAGGATTTCTTCAATGGCAGCGTCTCGCTTCGTGTGATCTGACCGTTTCGAGGAGTGGAGTCGTTCTTACGTTGACTTTGTGGCGGGGTAGAAGTAGAAATCAACGATGCGTGCTGTCGTTCTGCTGTATCTGTTACTCCATTGTGCCCGAGGTAAGTGCTTCTCGAGCAAGTCTGGTTAGTTCATTGTGTGAGAAGTAAGCGTTGTTCAAGTCCCTTGTGCTTAAAGCTTCACAAGTAAGTAGGCTATGGTTAGTTCATTGTGCCTACAGTTTCGCTAGTAAGCATGGCTTGTCCATTGTGCCTACAGTTTCGCTAGTAAGCATGGCTTGTCCATTGTGCCTGCAGTTTCGCTAGTAAGCATATGGCTTGTCCATTTTGGGCCCACAGTTTCCTAGTAAGCATGGCTTTTCCATTGTGCCTACAGTTTCCTAGTAAGCAGGCTTGTCCATGTGCCTACAGTTTCGCTAGTAAGCATGGCTTGTCCATTGTGCCTACAGTTTCGCTAGTAAGCACGGCTTGTCCATTGTGCCTACAGTTTCGCTAGTAAGCACGGCTTGTCCATTGTGCCTACAGTTTCGCTAGTAAGCATGGCTTGTCCATTGTGCCTACAGTTTCAGTAGTAAGCATGGCTTGTCCATTATGCCTACAGTTTCAGTAATAAGCATGGCTTGTCCACTGTGCCTACAGTTTCAGTAGTAAGCATGGCTTGTCCACTGTGCCTACAGTTTCACTAGTCAGCATGGGTTGTCCATTGTGCCTACAGTTTCAGTAGTAAGCATGGCTTATCCATTGTGCCTACAGTTTCACTAGTCAGCACGGCTTATCTATTGTGCCTACAGTTTCACTACCAGGCATGGCTTGACCACTGTGTCTACAGTTTCACTAGTCAGCAGGGTTGTCCATTGTGCCTACAGTTTCGTAGTAAGCATGGCTTGTCCATTGTGCCTACAGTTTCGTAGTAAGCTGGCGTCCATTTTGCCCAAATTTCCAGTAAGCTGGTTATCCATTTGCCAAGTAAGTTCCCCAAGTAAGCGTGGTTATTTCCTTTTTGTAGGTATTTCTCAGTAAGTGGTTTAAATCCTTTTTTCCAGGGGAACATTCTCAAGTAAGCGTGGTCAGTCCACTGTGCTAAAAGTAAACATTTCTCAAGTAAGCGTGGTCAGTCCACTGTGCTAAAGGTAAACATTTCTCAAGTAAGCGTGGTCAGTCCACTGTGCTAAAGGTAAACATTTCTCAAGTAAGCGTGGTCAGTCCACTGTGCTAAAGGTAAACATTTCTCAAGTAAGCGTGGTCAGTCCACTGTGCTAAAGGTAAACGATTCTCAAGTAAGCGTGGTCAGTCCACTGTGCTAAAGGTAAACGATTCTCAAGTAAGCGTGGTCAGTACATCGTACCAGAGTAAGCGCTTCTCACAATGTGACAAAGGTTAGTGCTCCTCAAGTAAGCTTTGGTAGTTCATTGTGCGAAAGGCAAACGTTTCTCAAGTCAGCAGAGATTATAGGCTACATAGTCGATTGATTGTGCCAAAGGTAAGCACAGAAACCATTTCGGCCAATGAGCAGGTTTGGCTCAGCGGTCAGGCGCCAGGCTAATGAGCAGACAGATGTAGTTTCGAGTCCGCTTCAACTCTCCTTTTGTCTTCAGAAGGTGTGGTTTATGGACACTGCTGCCTTAATTGTGACTTCGCCCCACACAATTAATTAAACATTAAAATGACTCTCACCGCTGCCCATCATTCTGATGGAGACAATGTGGCTATACAGTCACTGTAAACACCCCTCCCCCCCCCCCCCCACAAACACACACAACACACACACACACACACACACACACACACACACACACACACACACACACAACACACACACACACACACACACAACACACACACACACACACACACACACACACACACACACACACACACACACACGCCTACCGGAATCTCGGTCTCCGCCAAAGTCTCACCGGAGACAACGGGCGTTAAACAAGTCTAACAAGAAGAAGAAGAAGAATAAACAAGGGAATCGGTTCGTCTGCTTGCCAGTTAAGTGTGAATAAATCTACCTCTAGGCCAAACCAAGTCCACTGCCCTGCTGGGTCTGTTTGCCCACTATACCCTACTGGTGTGACTGATGATAGCTAGCCTACTTGTTCTTTTCAGCTTATCCGTTGCCTTGTGTGTATGGGGAAGGGGTGTGTGTGGGGGGAGGTGGTGCGTCCGTGCGTGTGTGTGAGGTGGTGGGGGTGGGGGTGGTGCGTGTGTGTATGTGTGTGTGTGTGTGTGTGTGTGCGCGCGCGCGCGCGTGTGTGTGTGTGTGTGTGTGTGTGTGTGTGTGTGTGTGTGTGTGTGTGTGTGTGTGTGTGTGTGTGTGTGCGCGCGCGCGCGCGTTTGTGTGTGTGTGTGTTTGCATGTGTGTGCGCGCGGGCGTGAGTGTGAGTGTTTTGCATGATATATGTCTGACATGTAGCCTATGATGGGGCCGTAGAGTAGGTGTACGAGTTGTATAAATGTAGTAGCAGCAGCAGCAGCAGCAGCAGCAGGATGCTGATGCTGATGCTGATGATGATGATGATGATGATAATGACCATGACGATGACGACGCCGTGGCCATGGCAGGTGTATGGCGGCCTCAGATCATCGGCAGCTACAGCGAGTCGAGGTCGGTGCTCGTCGTTCGAATCTCGCCGCCGCTGGCCGCTGCTTCCGACTACTATGTGTTCGCCGAGAGAGAGGACAACAGTGACATCTTCTTTGAAGACTCGCAGGTCGTCAATGTAAGCGGGTTCATTGTCCTCTGTTTCTCTTTGTCTCTTGTCCTGCTCTTTCCCTACACACGCACGCACGCACAAATACACACACGCGCGCACGCACGCACGCACGCACACACACACACACACACACACCACACACACACACACACACACACACACACACACACACACACACACACACACACACACACACACACAGTTCGCACGCACGAGCGCTCGCCCCCCCTCACTTCACACACAGAAACAAAACACACACTCTCCCCTCTCTCTCTCTCTCTCTCTTTCTCTCTCTCTCCCCACACACACACACACACCACACACACAACACACAACACACACACACACACACACACCACACACACACACACACACACAACACACACACACACACCACACCACACAACACACACACACACACCACACCACCCCCCCACACACACACACAACCCCACACAATCCCTCTCTTTCTCTCTCTCATGCACTCTCTCTCTCACACACCAACACACACGCACCACGCACCGCACGCAGCACGCACGCACACACCCACACCACACACAAACCCCCACCACACACAACCCACACACCACACCCACACCCACACCCACCCACACACACACACACCCACCCACCCACACACCCACACCACCCACACACCCACACCCCCCACCCACACACACACACACACACACACACACACACACACACAACACACACACACACACACACACACACACACACACACACACACACACACACACACACACACACACAAACCCCACACCCCACCACCACACAACACTAACACAGAGACCGGGTACAAATGACCAGAGACAGACCCAGGGGGGTCCTGTGATAACCATTATTGGAGCACCCCTCCCCCCCCCCCCCCCCCCCCCCTGTAGTGTACAAATTCGCCACGGGTGGGAATTCATTAATGCTTCAGCACAACAGCTGGCGCACCCAGGCGAAGATCGAGATTGTTGTGAAAGCTGTGGCTGCTTTTCTGTCACCTGATCGTGTTGTTTCTTTCAGAAATCGGACACAGAGTTTGTGTATGAAGTGAAAAACATACCTACCCAGTCCACGCAGAGATACATCATTCTGGTGAGATGGTCATGAAGAATGACTGATACTGCATGGCCTTCTTGTATTTGGGAATTCTTAACTAGCATACAGTCTTGCCCTGTGCTAAGTTATTTCTTGATGGCTTCCATTCGTCACCCAAGTTTGTGTGTGTGTGTGTTTTGTTGTTGTTGTGTTTGTTGTTGTTGTGTGTGTGGGTTTT